>PVJC01043109.1:0-14656 GCA_004026665.1 Murina feae
TGCCAGCCTCCATCTTGGCTGGGTTAATTTGCATACAGCCACTCTGATTGGCTGGTGGGCGTGGCTGTGAGCAGAGGCTCAGCCAGCCTAGGCAGGCAGTTGCAACAGAAGCCTTTGGTTTGCTCTAGCTCCATGGCTGTTGGCCTCCATCTTGGCTGGGTTAATTTGTATACAGCAGCTCTGATTGGCTGGTGGTAACAGTCAATTTGCATGTTTCTCTTTTATTATATTAGATAATCAGTGAATTGTATAACCCTATCACTGTGCTTCTTTTACTTTGTGATAAGCTCTTTGGTCAAAAGCAATGTAGTATGGAATATCTTAATGGTGAATAAGGCACTCTAAAAGTCTTCTGATGTTGGGGTTGGAAGGACTATTGAAACTAGGAAATGCAGAGCTAATATCCCGAAAAATTTCAGTTCCTGTAAGGACAAAATCATTTACTGTTTCCAGCTGGAAGAAGTCCAAAGCAATCAATCTGATACCAGGTGTTTGGCTGTTGGTTTTCCTAATGAATGGTGTCCTCAAGGTCTAAGTTTGACTTCTGCTGTTGTCTCCTATTCCCTTAGCAAGGAAGGTAATCAAATGGCTTTGGTAAGAGAAGGTCCATATTGTTGAGGTTCTTGCAGAATCTTGGTGCTACTTTGAACATGAGTCCATTGGTCAATCAATGGAGAAGCTAGGAAATTGCTGTCTGCATGACATCCACAGTTGAGGCCATTGTGTACATTTGCTCTCCAGGTGTTACGCACTACCACTGACTTCTGCCATTCTGAAATCCCATCATTTCCACTGAAATCAAGGCACCTATTTTAAAGTTGGCCTCATGCAGTACCATCCAGACAACAAAAGACAACAAACATCACAAAACATTTTTTTAAAATTTTATTATGGGCAATTCTAAATATATATAAAAGAAGAGGAAGAGTATAATTAACCCATTATTATCAGTTCAAAATCAGTCTTGTTTCATTTACACTTGTATCCACTCCATGAATCACAGAGTTTTTGAGCATTCTGGTACTTCCATCACTAATTATTTATGTGAATAAAGGGAGTATTCTTGGGCCATATCTGGGGAACATATTAGGAGATGACCAACTTAGAAATGATAAGTACACTCTGTTATTTCTACCTCCCTAAGCCTTGAAATATTTCTTCATTAAACTAGGGAAGTTGTAGTCTCAACATCATTGAATACAGGCCACATCGTACATTTACACAATGGAATACTATACAACAGTAAAAAAGAAAGAACTCTTACCATTTGCAACAGCATGGATGGACCTGGAGAGCATTATGCTGAGCAAAATAAGCCAGTGAGAGAAAGATAAGTATCACATGATCTCATATGCGGAATCTAATGAACAAAATAAACTGATGAACAAAATAGATCCAGAGACATAGAAGCATGTTCAAACCCTGAGGGAAGGCAGAGGAGGATGGGTAGGTGGGAGGAGATCAACTAAAAACTTGTACACAGATATGGATAACCCATGAACACTGGTAATAAGGTGGTGAATGCCTGGGGTGGGATGCGCTCGGGGGCAGGCTAAGAGAGATCAATGGGGAGAAAAAAAGGGGACATATGGAATACTTTCAATAATAAAGGTTAAAAAATAATAAGAATGATAAACAAAATAAAGAATACAGGCCACACTGGAGCTACTTTTTTTCTGCTTAGGAAAGCCCATTATATACAGAATCTCTATAAATCACCCTTTGTTTCAAAATCCTTACAGTCCATTCCTACACATAACCCATGGGCTGAAGTTACTATGATGAAAAATAATAATCTTACAACTATTCTTTGCATATAAGTCATGTTCCCATAGATAAATTTTGCACTTCTCCCCTGAATTATACCAAAATATGACTCAAATCTGACTGAAATCAATATGGCACGGGGGAGATTGGTTTTAGGAATAGAATCCACTTGCAAAGCAGTTTCTTGATGGGAGGTTACAACAGCATCTCCAAACAAAAAAGGAGACTAATAGCTTTTGTTATGGAAGATTACTTTTGCTAGCAATGGAAATTCAAGGAGATTTATGGTCTCAGATTAATTCATGTCTATCCAGATGTCCTTAGATCAAGCCTCAGAGCTTCATTCTTTCCCAAGAACTGCTCTAAATTTTACACAATATAATCTGAATTTCATGTAAGATACTTAGTGAGGCAATGAATTCAACGTACATTGCAATTCTGTAATTTTCACTTTTAGATTTGAAATGGGATTTGGGATCCTCCCCGCAGCTACAATAATTAAGAGATCATTTTAGGAACACAATAACAACTTTGTGGATCTCTGACCTCCCTTGAATTCAGAGATTAAAGCCCTAGGCTTGTCAATTTCCTTCTATAAGCAATGAAGTGCAATCTCAAAAAAATCTTGCCCCACTGCCTCTGTAGTCATGATTTCTGCCACAGCAGTTGAATGCATTAACCACTGGTTTCCCAGAGCTTTGCCCACAGTAGGCTATAGCAATTCTGCACAATACTGATGCAAAATTTGGAACTAAGTGTGTGGTGCTGAGTCAAAGTAGAATGAGGTCAGTGAAAAGAATCCCTTTCTTCTGGAATAGGGAGATGGTGCTTTTTGTTACATAGTTATAGGAAAGTTGGCTAAAATGACACCACTCCTACCGTAAGCAAAGCCCCCGGTCTTACAGAGAGTAAAATATAGGGTGATTGAGAAGAAAAGATCAGGAATTCAAACTGTGTTGGATTAGGTTTTGAGGTCTACAAACTAGATAATGGCTTACTTTACATTGAGCTTTCTGAAAATAAGGAAGAGAACGAGTGGAAGAAAGTATCATTCTTTAATTTCTATGGGCTTAAATTCGAACTATTTCAG
This sequence comes from Murina feae, assembly GCA_004026665.1. Classification (NCBI taxonomy): domain Eukaryota; kingdom Metazoa; phylum Chordata; class Mammalia; order Chiroptera; family Vespertilionidae; genus Murina; species Murina feae. The sequence continues at coordinate 2,858 of PVJC01043109.1, forward strand.
ATGCACTGATATGAAGTTTGATAGGGTTGAGAATGCCAAGTCTCGATCCTCAAGCTAAGGTTTTTGCTAACGGAGCAGGATGGTAGGATGCCTATAAGGCGACAAAATTGGGACAAAAGAGAACTTAACTCCTCAGCCCTCTCAAGCAAATCCTGTTAAGCATTTTCAACTGAAGAAATTATTCATTCTGCCATTAAGAAGGTGTAGATGGGATTTAATCTGGGGTAACTATGAAAGTTTTGGTACCGTTTCATCTATAGTTCATTTTTTAAATTGTTGTAGGACAGACATCAAGATGAAGATGTCATTCAATTCCCAAGAGAGTGAGCAGTGCACAGAAGCTTGTTGCTATGAGAACAACATAATCAGAATCAGACACTGACCAGATAAACTACTGGTTGTGGTTGCCATGCTTTCAAATTTTGGGAAGCAAAAGATCAAAAGTAACTTTCTAAAGGAGCTGCCCAAAAAATTCCAAGCCTGGCCCCAAACAATCTTTGATTGCTCAAACCCAGTACAATATCAGCCCCTCAAATTTGTATCAGCCAGGATTGGTCTGCAAATGCCACACCATCACTAGAAAAGATATGCTCTCCAATGTCCATTATAAATATGGCCTGAGGAAAAAACGAGCAAAGGAGACCATCCTAAAAGTGGAAATGAGTACTGTCAACTTGGCTGGCCAAGGATCTCACTTTTCTTGCAGGTCACGAGATATTTGATATTCCTGTCCAAGAGGACATGCTATCTACTGTCACCCTATACCTGTGTTTTTTATCCCAGTCACCCCTTTTCTCACTAGACATTTGTTTTCTTTTACTTATTGTTGTTGTTTGTTTGTTTTGCTAATGATATCCAGCTCCCTGACCACCATAATATGATGAGGTGAATACGGTCAGCAAACCAGAAAGAGCTACATCTGGACCTGAGGGGAGAAAATGGATGAATCTTAGGCTGTGACCTTTGGGCATGTCACTCTTGCAGGGTATATATGAAGGAAGGTTATGTGTGACCATGTGGTGGCTAAAATATTTGGGTGGATATTACTGAGTGCTTATTATTTATCAGTCTTCCTTCTCTTCTAACAGCATTTAGGTTTCCATTCTTTCCCCATAATCCATTAGGTCAGGGAAAATTCTCCATTCCAAACTTGGGGTAGTTATCTCCAAAAGAAAAATAATTTCTACTCTCTTCCCACAGCAATTGATTTAAAGACTGAGATGTAATAACAATAGCCTCCAGCCTCAATATGTTTTCGAAGAAATGATCATGCATCTTAATTTAGGCTATGGGACAAGTGAAGATTTGTTGAGCATTTGGAGAAAAATATTTTCTTACTTTTAAGTGCTCATTTTCTTTTAATGGGTATCATGGTAGATGGAGGTGAAACCAGGAACTTCCACAGCTATTTCCACTATGAGGAGTATATCCTTAGGTCAAAGTCAAAGCAAAAAAGGAAGGCATAGTTTAAGAAACTAAAAAATAACAACAAAAACAAAGGTAGGGCCACTGAATGCATCTGCCCCACCCTGCAGTTTTATGTAAGCCAATACAATTCTTTATTTTTTTAAAGGAATTTTGGAGTATATTTTCTGTTGTTTATATCCAAATTACTGTATTTTCCGGCGTATAAGACGACCCCCAACTTTTGAGAAGATTTTCTTGGGTTAAAAAGTTGTCTTATATCCAGGAAAATATGATACCCTGACAGTGATATAGAAGGTGAAGAATTGGATGATATGCAAATGCAGGTTGTGAATACAATGACTAGAAGAGTTGTGGCCTGAGATGCAACCAAAAGAAAAGGATTATTTTGCCAGACAAGGGAGAGGAACTTGAGGCAGACTAAATGGCACTTGGAATACCTTAGTACCTTGATGTGGTGTGCGGGTCTTCTAGAGGGACATAGCTTAACTCCACCTCAGTAAGAGAAGATTGGGTGGCCATGGGTATGCCTTGAAGGGAGTGAGTTTACAAGACACTGGGAATTATACTAGTAGACCTACCAAGTTTAGTTGTCATCATTTAACATAACATCATTCCATGCAGAGCAGAGGACTGGAGGAACGGAGACATAATAACCAACCATTTTGTGACTCTTGATGGCAGGTGATACAGAAGATGGCAGCGGCAAGAACAAAGGCTAAGAACAGTTGTGTCATTATCAACATGGCAACTGAAAGAGCAATGTGATAAGCCTAGAGCTGAGGATACAAGAGCTAATTGAGTCAATAAAGCCAGAAATGTGTAAGATGGTAAATGGCAACTAGCAGCTGACTTCCAGCTGTGGTGTTGGGGAAACAAAGAGATGCTGGAGGCTCTGCTGGACAGGAGGACACATGTCCACTTAAAGAAACCGCTGCTCCTCTGCTCCTGCAAGCCTCTTTCATGCAGGACTGTGGGCTGATGCAGCAGGAGCCTCTGAATTATGATACTCTCTGGAACTGCCTATTTTTATCAGAAACTTCTCTATTTTAAAATTTTGACAAGAAATTCAAATTTAAAACACTCTGTAAACCTACACTAGGCAGGTCAAAAACAACAAAATCAAAGAAAACTGAAACCCAACATATTTGAAGGCTGGATTGGCTCCTAAGGCCATTAGTTTTCTACATACACCTGATGAGAATTTTTTAGGAGCTAATATTTCTCATAGTAAAGAGACCATTTTCTAAAGTTCAGAAATTCTTACTGTTTCACTTACTTTTTTGTTGCTGTTATATCCAGAAGATTTAAGTTTGATACTTTACTTTAAGAATGACATACAGAATTTGGATACATTTTGATGTAGTGTACAAGGAGTCCAAATTCTTGCTTTTGCAGAGAGATATGTGTTGGTCCAGGCATCATTTGTTAAAAAGTCTATTTTTTCCTCATTAAATAGTCTTGGCACCTTTGCAGAATATCAATCAGCCATTAAATTAAGATTTTATTACTGGAGTCTCAATTCTAATTTGTTGATTCACATGTCTCTCCTTATGTCTGTCTCACATATTCTTAATTGCTGTAGCTCTGCGGTAAGTTTTGAAATTGAGAAGGTGAGTCCTCCCCCTTTGTTCCTTTTAAAGATTATTTTGAGTACTCTGGGTTATTTGCATTCCTATAGGAATTTTAGGATTAACTTCTCAATTTCTGCAAGAAAAAAGGCACCCAGAGTTTTGAAAGGAATTGTATTGATTCTGCAGATTAATTTGGGAAAATTACCATTTTATTATTAAGTCTTCTGATGTATGAATGTGGGATCTATATCCTATATAATAAAAGGGTAATGTGCAAGTTGACCTACCAGCAGAACGACTGATCGCTATGATGCACACTGACCATCAGGGAGCAGACACTCAATGCAAAGGCTGCCCCGCTGGTGGTCAGTGTACTCCCACAGGGGGAGCACCACTAAGGATGTCCAACTGCCAGCTTAGGCCCACTCTGCACCATCAGTCGGACACCCCCTGAGGGCTTCTAGACTGTGAAAGGGCGCAGGCCTGGCTGAGGGACCCCTCCCCCTTCCAGTGCACGAATGTCATGCACCAGGCCTCTAGTCCATACTAATAAAAAGGTAATATGCTAATTAGACTGTGAGACCTTCAGGGAGACCTTTCAACATCCTTCCAGACAAAGCCATGGTGGTGGGGCTGAGGCAGAGGCAGTTAGGGGGAATCATGCCAGGAGGGGAGGGCAGTTGAGGGTGATAAGGCCAGTGGGGGGGGGTAGTTTGGGGTGAGCAGGATAGAAGGGAGGGCAGTTGGGGGCAAGCAAGCTGGCACGGGGGACAGTTGGGGGTAAGCAGGCTGACAGGGGCTTAGTTGGGGTGAGCAGGCTGGCAGGGGAGCCAATTGGGGGAGATAAGGCTGGCAAGGGGGGCAGTTGGGGGTGAGCAGGCCAGCAGGGGGTCAAGTAGGGGTGATCAGGCAGGCAAATAGGTGAGCGGTTAGGAACCAGAGGTCCTGGATTGCGAGAGGAATGTCCAACTGTCAGTTTAGGTCTGATCCCACAGGGACACACACCCCAATGCACAAATTTCATGCACCAGGCCACTAGTCTAATCTAATACAAGTGTAATATGCAAATTAGGCATCACTCCATCACACCCACCAGCCACACCCACCACCCAATCAGGAGCAGATATGCAAATTAACTCAACTAAGATGGCGGCAGCCACAGAGCTAGAGTTGCCTCGGGCAATGGAGGAAGCCAGGGCCCTGTAGGCCCTTAGCTCTACTCAAGGCTACAAAGTTTCAATTATAGAAGTTAAATAAATCCCAGATACCTGCTTCCAGCCAGGTAGCCCAGTAGGGACCCGAACCCTGAAGGGACTGTGAGCAGCCTGAAACAGCCATCAGTCTCTCACCCAGGCTGGCCAGGCACGCCAGCAAGTAGACATCCCTTGAGGGGTCCCAGACTGCAAGAGGGCACAGGCTGGGCTGAGGGACCCCCCCTGAGTGCACAAATTTTTGTGCACCAGGCTTCTAGTATGCATATAATATCCTAAGTGGTTATTGGACCATTCAACTGTTTGACTGAAGCTATGATGCACACTGACCACTAGGAGAAAGATTCTCAATCCACAAGCATGGAAACATGGAACAGACTGATGAATCTTAGAGGGAAGGCGGGGAGGGCGGGAAGAGATTAACCAAAGATCTTACATGTATATTAGGGACCTGGTGCACTGATTCATGCACTGGTGGGATCACTTGGCCTGTCCTGCAGGGATTGGGCTGGAACCAGCTCTCCAACATCCCCTGAGGTGTCTCAGATTGCAAGAGGGCACAGGTCAGGCTGGAGACCCCACTGGTGCACAAATCCAGGCACCAGGCCTCTAGTATATTTATATTTCTTTGTATTTTCCTTTATTTCAAAAATGTTTTATAGTTTTCAGAATGTAATAACGGAACTTTATTGTTAAAGTAATTCCTAAGCTTTCTTTCTGATTATAAATTAAATTTTTAAAGTTTAATTTTCAGATTTTATAGTTATTGTATTGAAATTGTATTGAAATACAATTGTATTGAAATACAATTGATTTTCTAAATACTCATCTATTCTGCAATAATATTAAACCCATTCATGTTTTTGAATAGTTTGGTTTGTTGTTTTATTTTGTGTGTTTGAATTTCTTAGAATTTTTTATATGTCAGGTCATGTCACTGACAAATTGAAATAGATTTACTCCTTCCTTCCTTTGCAACCTAGATGCATTTGTTTGTTTATCTTGCCTAACTGTCCTGGTTCAAATTTCTAGCACAGTCATACCATTCCTTTTGTGTCATTATTTTTGTCATGGTCTTAAAAACAATGTGTAAACTGAACTACAAATAAAAAGCATACTAATTAGAATAAATAATAATAGACTTATAAGAAACAAAGTTCTGCCCTGTGCACAGAATAGGCAGAAAACAAATGTCTGAAAAATGAACTAGTGAATTCCAAATTATTCTCATATCTCTTCTGTTTCCTCTATCATGTTGGGAATTTGTTCGCATAATTCTATGCCTTGCTAGGAAGCTTTCTGTGATATAATAATTATGTACAGGTTTACAGAGATTGTATGTGCATGACAATTCCTACAGCCATTTTTCCTCCTACTATCCTCATGTCACACTGGGACACTGGACAACACAGAAGTAATATTTTTCTGCACTCTGCTGGGAAGTGTACCCCAAACTCCTGATCTTACAAGATTCCCTATAAGAGTAATACTAAACTAGTTCTTCTAGCATCTTTTTCTCCTCTAAGGGATTGTAAATTTTCTCAGGACTGACAGAAAAATAAAGGCTTTTGAATAAATACATCTTCTTCAAAATACATCTTTTCTGACATGAACTTTAAAGCCTAAAGCCTAAAAGTAGGAAGTTCCAAAAGTTCAAGTCTTTGAATCTCAAAAACATCCATCAGTGACCAATGATCATACTCTTTTTCTCTGCCTGCAGTCTATTGTAATATCTCTTCCGTATGACAATAGATTCTTCAGTGCTCAGCTGTCTGAATGGTGAATGGTCATGTCCTCAACAGAAATGACTGGGCATAGGAGGAAAAGAACCAACTAAAATCTAAAAGTACTAAATATATTATACTAGGGGCCCGGTGCACAAAAATTTGTGCACTGGGGCGGTGGGGGGGGGTGGTATTTCCTCAGCCCGGCCTGTGCCCTCTCACAGTTTGGGACCCCTCTGGGGATGTCCACCTGCTGGTGTGCCTGGCCAACCTGGGTGAGGGGCCAATGTCTGTTTGCAGGCTGGTCAAGCTCCCCAGTGGAGACCCTCACCCCAGGGGGTGTGGCAAGCCTGGGTGAGGGGCTAAGGGCAGTTTTCAGGCTGGCCACAGCTCCCACTGACCCTCCGGGCCATCCACCTGGGAAGCGATGGGGTGACGCTGGTCACTCCATAGGCTTCCCAGGAAGGAGCCTTGGTGTCCTCCCGGCTAGTCCTGTCCCCCCACCCCCTAAGCTTCTCCGCCTGGGAAGCCCATGGAGTGGCGCTGAACACCTGATCAGCCTCCCAGGAGGGGGCCGCGGGGTCTGCTGGCTCGTCCCCGCCTCCCCCAAGGCTTCTCCGCCTGGGAGGCCCATCGAGTGGCACTGGCCACCCCATTGGCCTCCCAGGAGGGTCCCCCGGCTAGTCCCATCCCCCCACCTCCCAGGCTTCTCCGCCTGGGAGGCCCATTGGGTGGTGCTGGCCACCCCATCGGCCTCCTAGGAGGGGTCGCGGGGTCTTGCCGGCTCATCCCTGCCCCCCCCCAGAAGACTTCTCCGCCTGGGAGGCCCATCGGGTGGCGCTGGCCAGGCACTGGCCACTCCATCAGCCTCCCAGGAGGGGTCGCGGGATCCCGTTGGCTTGTCCCCGCCCCCCCAAGGCTTCTCCGCCTGGGAGGCCAATCGGGTGGCGCTGGTCACCCAATTGGCCTCCTCTGCAGGGTCCCGCCGGCTCATTCCCACCCCTCAGGAAGGCTTCTCCACTTGGGAGGCCGATAGGGTGGAACTGGCCAGGCGCTGGCCACACCATCGGCCTCCCAGGAGGGGGCTGTGGGGTCCTGCTGGCTCATCCCCCCCCCCCGCAAGGCTTCTCCGCCTGGGAAGGCATCAGCCGGCCCAGGGCTCCAGATGCCTTCCCAGGACGGAGGCTCCCAAGATGGCGGAGGCCACAGCCACACACTGGAGCTGCAGCCTCCTCCATGTTGGCTAGGCTAATTTGCATACAGTCCCTCTGATTGGCTGGTGGGCGTGCCTTAGGCCATCCCGAAGAAACGGTTAATTTTAATATTACACTTTTATTAGTTAAGATACCGATACAATTTTTTAAAATATATTTTTGTTGATTTCAGAGAGAAAGGGAGAGGAAGAGGGAGACAGAAACACCAATGATGAGAGAGAACCATTGATCAGTTGCCCCCTATATGCCCCCCACAGGGGATCAACCCCAAAACCCAAGAATGTACCCTGACCAGGAATCGAGCAATGACATCCTGGTTCATAGATCGATGCTCAACCACTGAGCCACACTAGCTGGGCCATATTGATACAATTTAAAGTGGAAGCTCTTTTCTGAGGGGTCCTCATGATCCTGTAAATTCACATTTACTTTATCATCCAAGTCTCAGGATCAGACGTGAGGCATCCGATGAGGTGGTTACAGGTGAGTAGAAGAGCTCTACTCTCCAGAGGAAACTGAAAACCCAGCCCAGACACAGAATTATACACAGCAAGGCCAAACAAGTGATTCCAGGCGCAGAATCCAAAAAGATGCTAAACTTTGACACTGTTATGAGAGCCTGAATCCTGCTTTTATAGGAGGGCAATAAGTTGCAGAAGGTATATATATTTTATATAGTCAGCAAGAGCATATGAAGATCTAGGAATATTAAGACATGTCTCCACAGAGTGGTTGGAAATACTGAATCCAAGACCCAGCAATTTTATTGATTAAATTGGCAAGAACTAGGCTACCAGATGAGTGATCTGGGCTGTAGTCCTAGAATATTAAGCAAGCAAATAGCAGAGTACAGAGTGAGGATCAAGGCATAAACTGAAACTTAGGATCATGATGCGAAGGGCAGGCCTGGGCATTCCCTGCAGGGAGGACCAGGACCAGGAGGCAGGGACAAGGAAATGAAGAAACCAATAATATGGAGTAGACTCAAAGGAGGAATGCTACTGGATTAAAAAATACTTTTGGGGAATTGTTGATTAAAGAGAAGGGACCAGTAGAAATATCATAATTAGGCAAAAGATATAGCAGAATCCAGCAAGTTATGATGGAGCCAAGTGTTAACAGATGAACCATGTCTACACATGCTTCCCAGCCTAAAAATTTTGTTCAACATTCAAATAAGTTGGTTTTAGCAGGTTATGGTTATTGACAACCTATATTGGCTCCTAGTAATGATTTCTGTCCTCAAAAACTAGCTATTTAATGATCTATTCTAAACCTTTTGCTCAGAATCAGTGAGATATTTATTGATCTTCACTGCAGAGTCGATAGAATTGTGTCAGAGGGCCACACATGTCTTAAACTGCCTTTACTTTCAATATCTCAGTATTTCATTTTAAAGATGAAGAAATAGGACCACAGAGTATGTTACCAATCCCCAAATCATTAAATACTTAGAATCAGAATCCGAGCCCAAACACAATTTGTGCTTAATTTGGGGGAATTTTGGTTTAGCTTTTAACTTATTATTATGTACTACCCATATCACACTTTCCCAGTTATCATTTGCTATAAGACAAATTACCCCCAAAAACACAGTGTCTTAAAGCAACCATTTATTATTCTCTCTCATGGTCTTCTGGATTGGCTGCGCTCAGTCAGGTGGTGCTCACTTAGGGTTTATCCATGCAGTTGTCAGAGATGTTGGCTGGGGCTGGAGTACTTGCACATTGCCTCTCCAGGGGGCCTGGGGCTATCCCAGCATGCCATCTGTACTCCCCAATGGAACATTCAAGAGTGTCCAGGGGACCTCAGGGGAAGCTTCAAGACTATGAGCTAAACTCAGGAGTCCGAGAATGACCACTACATCCTATTTTCAAGCATGCCCCTCTGGCCATCCCTTTTAAGGCTAGTGAAATTAGACTCTACTTCTTATGTGAGAAGCAACATGTGTGTATGGAAAGAAAGTAGTTGATGCAGTCCATTTTAGGAGAACTTCTAACACCCCCATTTATATGCAAAGAATTAAAAATAGTTATTTTGCAATTTATAGAATATTGCTCATCTTTCTTTCCTTTAGACTTCCTATCAGACTCTTTATGATTTCATTAAGACCATAAAACAGAAACTGACTAAATCCCCAAGTACTTAAAATAATAACATTAGTACATGTAGTAAACTCTTGGAATTATTGGCTAAAATGAAAAGTATAGGGGTATATTTATGTACTCATAATATTTTACCTATTATTAACATAGATAAAGTGGAAATTTTATAAACATATACCAACTTCTGCGTAAGACGATACTTACATATAAATAGCATGATTTACTAAAATACTTTTCCTCAATAACGTTGCCACAAAACAGTCTTAAAATATTGCTATTTAGGGAGAGAGGACTGTGTATGACACTTCTCCCAAACCTCAATATTGCATGGCTCATTGGTTGAGCCTCGACCTATGAACCAGGAGGTCATGGTTCAATTCTGGGTCAGGGCACATGCCCGGGTTACAGGCTTGATCCTCTGTGTGGGGTGTGCAGGAGGCAACCGATCAATGATTCTCTCTCATCATTGATGTTTCTATCTCTCTCTTCCTCTTCCTTCTTCTTTGAAATCAATAAAAAATATATTTTAAAAATAAAATAAATATTGCTGTATATTTAAATCATAGTACTAAAACTAATGTTAATCTTAACTGACTATTCAGCCTGTGAATACAAATTATTTTAAATCATGCTTTTTTTATATTTGAGTCCTAATGATTCCTTAGCCTTTAATGGCCAAGAATTATTCTACTCTCGTCTTGTAACATGGTCACCAAAAGTTTATCAGGTTCTCCAAATTTATTTATTTTTCCTGTAGAAAATATAATTGACCCTTGAACAATGCAGACATTAGGGGCACTTACTCCAAGTTAAAAATCTATATAAATCTACATTCAGCCAAGCCCTAAGCATACATGCATTCTGAACCTCTGATTAATCCTTGAATAATGAAGGTTTGAACTTTGCAGGTCAATTAAAAATCCCCAACATATATGTAGACCAGCGAAGTTCAAACCCGCATTGTTCTGAGGTCAACTGTAGTTTAGGAGATATACAGAATGAATAAAGTTATTAACATCCTATTTAGGGAGAGAGGACTGTGTATGACACTTCTCTCAAACCTCAAAAGAGATTCTTGGGTCTGAAGTAACAATGAAATGTTGCTGGTACTGAGGAATGAGTACCTATTTGAGTTACTAGGGAATGTTGACTCCTTCAATGCCACCATCCAGCCTACCCCACTATAAAGTCAAGGTCATAAGGTAGAGAAAACAATATCTGGGAAGTCTTTGCTGTTGTCAATGCTCATTCAAATAAGGTTTTTTAAAAAAAGCGCCTGACTTTGTTTTAATATAGCCATTAGGATAATCAAATAAAATTGAAATGTCAAAGCAATTTGCAAACTTAACAGCACTATAAAAATATAGTTTCTTAGGATTGTCCCAGAATAAATTTTTATTCTGCATAATGCATAGTATGTTAATTTGCTATGTGGAAAGCAAATTTTGTTCAGCATGAGTGGCAACACTATAAAGTGAATCTTCAAAATGATGGATTTCTTTGTATCCCCTTAGTGTAAACAGCCCCTCCATTAGATGCACAGTTCCCAGAACAACTGCATGCTGGGATTCTGTCATTTGTATAGATTTTAAAAATTTTGTTTTTAAACATGTTGCTTAACCATAGTAGGAAAATTTATCCCACTACACAAAGTAACAGCTGTTAACCATTTGGCCTATTTTTATAAATACCTATCTATAATTTTCATAGATAAGACAGGGATGGAAAAAGAGATGGAGATAGGTGGCATATCTGTTTCATTTCCAGCTCCTTCCATGTAGCAATACAACACGTTTGGGGGAAAGGGCATGGTCTATAATAAAGGACAGAATCTCCCCCTTTCTCAAATTCCTGTCAAGACAGCACAGGTATTGCAGACAGGAAATTTCTAGGAAATTTCACCTTAAGAGAAACTCTAGAGGATATCACTCAACTCATGGAAATCTGAAATGGTCTGGCTGGCTCAGTGATTGAGTGTTGACCTATGAACCAGGAGGTCACAGTTGGATTCCCGCTCAGGTCACATGCCCAGGTTGTGGGCTCGATCCCCAATGTGGGGCATGCAGGAGGCAGCCTATCAATGATTCTCCCTCATCATTGATGTTTCTATCTCTCTCTCCCTTCCTCTCTGAAATATCTTCTATAATAAAAGCAAAACATGCAAATGTGATCGTTACCACCAGCCAATCAGAGCGGCTGTATGCAAATTAACCCAGCCAAGATGGAGGCCAACAGCCACGGAACTAGAACAAACCAAAGGGTTCTGTTGCAACTGCCTGCCTATGCTGGCAGTTGGAAGTGGCACCAGGGCACCAGGAAGTGGGAAAGCAAAGTGGCGGGCCGGGGAGCGGGTAAGAGGTGGCAGGGGGTTGGCGGCCTGCTTGGTGGACTTCCCAGGCCCTTTGTGGGGCATCGGGGAGCAGGTAAGAGGTGGCAGGGGGTCGGCGGCCTGCTTGGCAGCTGTCCAGGCCCTTTGCGGGACATCAGGGAGTGGGAAAGAGGCAGCAGGGGGTCAGTGGCCTGCTTGGTGGGCTTCCCAGGCCCCT
>PVJC01043110.1:0-14586 GCA_004026665.1 Murina feae
GTAATTGCTGTAAGCAACGCTAAGAGAAACCCGCTCTGGATTTCCTCCAGGTGCCAGTCAGTCCCCCTTCTCTGGGTGTCTGTGAGACCTCCGAAACTCGCCTGGAACTGGAGTTCAGAGCCGCTGGGAGCTTGTGGCTCTCTCCGTTTTGGAAAAGAACCGCGACCTCCGGTACCAGCCCTTCCCCGAGCCCGTGCGCGCGCCTCCGTACCTCTGTACTTTGCTTTCGCCACTCCTCTGAGTCTCAGACTCTTCTCTAGTTGTAGGATTTTCACTCAGCCAGCCGTCCTGTGGGTGCGAGTGGTGTCCATGTGTTCTTTGCGTGGTTTTTCTGAAATAGTTGTTCACAGCTGCATATACGGTGTCTACCCTATGCCGCCATCTTGTTTCTCCCAAAATATATGTATATTTTTATTGATTTCAGAGTGGAAGGGAGAGGCAAAGAGAGAGAAACAGCTGTGATGAGAGAGAGAATGATTGATTGGTGGCCTCCTGCATGCCCCCTACTGAGGATTGAGCCTGCAACCCAGTCATGTGCCCTGACCTGAAATGGAATGGGACTTCTTGGTTTATAGGTTGGTGCTCAACTACTGAACCACACCCACTGGGCAAGAAAGTCAAATTTTAATCAAGAGAGTTAGCCTCATGATTCAACATGAAATGGCATTAGGTTTCAAAATCTCTTCTGTTCTAGCTCATGAGAGTGAAGCCCAAGATACCAGGTTCTACCAGGACAAATATTAGGACTGTTTTATATTTACTCTTCAGGTCTATGCTTGAACAAGGACTGCCACCTTTGTCTTTTGATTCTGCCTTCCTCAAAATTTTCCCTATTGAACTTTGTGCTTCAGACCAATGGTCTAAGTGGGTTGTGCAAACAAATTCATGGGGCAAGGGAGAGTAATATTAAAAGTTCAATTTTTGCTTATCTTATTTTTCAGTTTTTATGTAAATTTTATAATGTATTTAATATATAACGAGAATATAAAACAGTATATATATATATATATATATATATATATATATATATATTGCAAATTTTGTGTTGGTCATTGTTCTAAGGGCTTTATATATATAGGCTCATTTGATGTTTAGAATAGCCTTGTGAGAAAGAAATAGAGGAAGCCCAGATTAGACACATAATCTGTCCAAGGAAGAGGAGCGAAGAGTCAACCCACGCTGCTGTCTCTAGATGTTATGCTCTTAGCCACTACAACATGCTGCTTTCCGAAGGTGGTCCCTAAGTATAAGTTATAGATGAGTGAATCCACCTACATCAGTAAATGGTGTTATTGATAAGGCCATACAGGCAAGTGCTTCTGCAAACCTCAGCCTGTTCTTTCCACTTTGGGAAATCTTTCAAATGTCTGAACATAGTGCTCTGATCTGTTTTTTTGGCAGTTGACATATTGGTGGGTAATCACAGCTCACAGATATCCACCTCTAGGTGTGCACACATTTTTGAAGCAATTTTCTGACATCACCTTTAACAATTATAAGGCCACTCTGGCAACGTTTACTGTTCTCAAAGTTGATGAGTATCCCTTTCTTCATAACTAATTGAAAGATGAGAGAATTCTCCAATCAGTTTGCTTAATGTGCAAAAAAAATTCTCTGCAAGATTATGCAGTATAACACTATCCTCCTAAGTTTCTTGTTCAGTTTTCTCTCCTTTATCTCCATTACACGTGGGTTCATAAGTCAAGGAGGTCTCATGCAAGGAGAGAGGTTACTTTCCCCTGAGGATGGCAAGCACTTGGATGCTTAAACATATGCAACAGATGAAGAGTAATTCAGAAAATACCACCAACTGTAAGGAGGAAAAACATTTTTTTAATGTAAGAATCTTCCTTAAGGTGTTTTTGCTACTGTACTTGGCTTCTTGTTAATAAAAATATTACTTGGGCTATTTTAGTTCTAGTCTCCATACTTATGTGATACCGTGACATAAGCCATCTGTTTGAACATCTTATGAGATATCATTCTTGGCTGCTTTTAGCACTTGGATCTTTCAAACAGCAGTTCATGAAACTTGATCCTTTCTTCCTTATTGCATTGCCTTTATCCTCATTAAAATCTTCTGGGTATCTCAGAGTAAACTTTACATTCCATTCTTGATTGCGTACTTGAGATGAAACAAGGGGTAGTTAGCATGATGGAGACCACGTGGTTATAAAAGATTTTGGCTAAAGATCAATCTGTCTATTCCAACTTGACTTATTTGTTTTGTTTAAATCCTGCACTTAGAATTTTAAAAAGCTTGAAGAACATGATAGGGAAGAGATACGATATTGTGCTACAAATTCTTAGAATCGCTGATTGATTTGTCCTGTAAACTGTTTCTCCAAACCTTCTAAACCTTCTTAAGCTTGCACAGCTTTCACTGTCATTGCTATGTGATGTGACATTAAAGTAATTTGCTTTCACTCAACTTTTATGTTATTCTTGTCTATATTATTAACTCAGTGGGCTAGAATGCTAATAACTTTAAATAGACCATTGGTTGCCATAGTAACTGATATTAAAGTTAAATATAAGTCTGTGACCAGCTAGAGAGAGGGAAGCCTGGATCCTGGTTGCCAGCAACTGGCCAGAGAAGGAAATCCTGGGTACCGGGTGCAGGGCCAACAGAGGCAGTTAGGGGTGATCAGGGGAGCAGTTAAAGGCGATCCGGCAGACAGGCAGAGGTGGTTAGGGATGATCAGGCAGCCAGGCAGGTGAGCAGTTAGGAGCTAGCAGTCCCGGATTGTGCAAGGCAGTCGGCCATCCCATGAAGACAGGGTGCAGGCCATGCTGAGGGCCCTCCTCCCCCCCGCCCCATGCACAAATTTCATGCACTGGGCCTCTAGTAGGATTATATTTGGGGTCATGGCATTCTTTTCTCCCTAAGTTATCTTCTTCCAACTCAAACCAGTTGAGGCTGAAAGAATTTTCTCCCTTTATCTCTGGAGATGCAGAGTTATTTTCTGTCTAGGCTCCCACCCCCACTTTCCAGAAGAAAGAACACTCTATTATCAGCAGCAGCTTATCTGTTGAATATGTATGAAGTGTCCTAGAATTTAGAAAATCTTGTCATTCACTTATATAACTTGGTGGTGACATTGAGTCCTCTCCCTTCCCCCATATTTCTTGAACTAGGCCCTTTTCTGTCCTGAAAATGCAGTGCCCTTTTCAGCTCCTGTGCCCTTCTATATTCTCTCAGATTCTGTAGTTGTCAGAATTCACTTTCTTATGCCAGAGCCTTATTTCTAGTGCCATTTTTCTTCTCAGACTTCCTACTTGGTAAATATATGTCTTTCAGTTGCAACATTTAGCACACTGCTAAACATTACCACCAGATTATTAATTCTGTGACTTGCCAAATATTACTACAAGGGAAAAGGATTCTTTGTTCAAATGTGACTTAGAAAGCCTGACTTTAAGAAAAGCAAACAGGTTTCCTCACCAGAGAACTATTAATATTGTAAATCTCTTATGAGTGGAAGGAAAAAAGCAGCATTGTGAAACATGTCTACCTTGTTAAATATTTTAAGACCCTCATTTATGAGCCACTCCCACTTTTATAAGGGACAACTTTCAAATGAGGGCCTGTAAGTAGAGGGATAATGTAAAATTAACCTTAATATTTTAATCTTTATGAGTATGCTTCCCTAAAGTTGATGTGCTTGAGGAAAGGTTGGTGGGATTTAAGTTATTTCCCCCAACCCATGATAGTCACTGTTACCTATTTTACAAAAGAAGACAAAAACAAAACAATGATATAGTTAACTGCTTTAATCTTTTTTATTGGTGCATTACCTCAAGGTGAAAAAATCTTCTAGGACACCAAACAAACTGAAATTATTCTGTTATTGAAAAAGTGAATGACTTATATTTGGGTAGAAAATTCTTTTGCAACTAGGGTGGTTTTCAATTCTTTTTGCTTTCAATAAAATTGAAGAGGGGCCTAATAGAGTTGTCAGTGCACAGGCTACTGGAAATAATTTGCGATGTGGTAGCATAGCACTATAAGATAGTCTTCCCAAAGCTTGGAAGAATTTCAAAAAACTATACTTCCCATATTCTTATTTATGTGAACAAGTTTCTCAGTTCCTAATTAGGAAAATGAAAAATAGAAATGAGTAATGTGAACTCTTAGTTTTATTCTAGCAATGTCATGATCATTCAGTATACATGAATTAATTGAGGGGAAAATAGTCCCACCCATCTGATTAAAAGACGAATTTCCAATAAGTACTTTTCAAAAATACATGACATATTTTTATTGTTTATATCAATTATGAACTAACATACTTTTAATGGTGACTCAAAGAATAACTTCAATCTCAGCTTCAAATATACTCACATAGATATTATAAAATATAGATCAGTAAATGACTTTCAAGCATTTAAACATAATACCTCAAGATGAAATTCTGTGGATAAAAGCAAAGTGAAACATGATTTAAGGACAAAAAGAAATGATGTAAAATTTGACTATTAAAGAAGAGCATGTTTTTAAATTTTTACTAGATTAAATTGAGTCTCAAATTGTTGTATCCTCTATGGATCAATTTCTTTAAATGCTGCAACCTTTTAATAATAAAAAAGTTACAAAACTTTTCCCATCTCATCTAAAAGAATAGGTCTTGTTAATTGTACAATATCAAAGATATTATTATTAAAAGTAGTTATTATAAAGGGGGAAATTTTAATTTTTGAGAAAGGGCCAATATACCTGCTTTATTTTCTTTTTTCACGTAAAACATTTTGAAATAAGATATAATTCATATACTATACAACTTGCCCTTTTAACATGTACACTTAATTATTCACAATTGATGGATACATTTTTAAAAAATGGTGTGACCATGTTATTTTCTAATGTTAGTAGTTACAATGCTTCTTTGCAACTAAACTATGAGAATAATGTTAAATGTTAACCAAAAAATATGTGAGGGTTACCTTGTTTTTCAGAAGTGTTTTAGGGGATATGTGGGCAATAAATGTGTAAAGGCCACAATTCTATGTAACACTCTTTGGAAAGCATTGATCTGATATGACTTCAGGTTCTTGTTTTGGATCTCAGGTTTCCATGCCCTTCCTCTCTTCTCAGGCTATGCGGCTGTTTCCTAGTCAAGTTCTTGAAGAACTGTAATGGATTAATTATTTATTTAGTTTAGATAACTGCTAATAGCTTGGGGTTCAATCGTTACAAAAATTTTATTGAGCAACTCTATGTAGCAGGCACAATTTCAGGCACTGGACATACCAGCAGTGAATGAGGGGACAAAAAATTCCTGTTCTCATAGACATTCTGAAAAGGGGACACAGATCGTGAGCAAATATATAAGTAAAATGTAAGAGTAGTAGTTGGGAGAGCTGAAAGAAATAGCCCAAGATAATTTAACTTTCAATAAAATGTTTTGGGAAAATTGCAATGAAAAGCTGATATTTGAATAAATACCTAAAAGAAGTATAGGAGTGTGGCAAATATTTCTGGAAGAGGAAACAGCAAGGACAAGATCACTGAGATAAGATCACACTAATTATTTGTTAATATATTTTTATTGTTGATAGTATTACAGGTATCTCCCCCATTTCCCACCCACCTTTACCGAACTCCTCCCAGTTTCTATCCACCCGCCCCCCCCCCCAGATCTTTACTACTCTACTGCCATTACATGGGCTATGCATATCTATAATAATAAAAGCATAATATGCTAATTAGACCGGACAGCTGAACCACCTTTTGGATGTCCTTCTGGATGACCTTCCAGACAAAGCTGAGGCTGCAAGGGCCAAGGCAAGCTGTCGAGGCTGTGAGGGTCTAGCCCTTTGCACAAATTTCATGCATCGGGTCTCTAGTCTATATATATAAAAGCGTAAGTGACTCAATGACTGGACGACCTGTCGACTGGTCGCTATGATGCACACTGATCTCCAGGGGGCAAACACTTAAAGTAGGAGCTGCCCCCTGGTGGTCAGTGCACTCTCACAGTGGAAGCACCGCTCAGCTGACCTACAGGCACGAGAGGCAGGGCTCTTGGCATGATTCTCTCCCTATGAGGACTGACTGGGTGCAAGTCCATGGCAGGCGCAGCAGGGCCAGGATGAGTGGGAATAGCAGGCAGGAGCAGCAGGCAGCATTGGACTGCCAGTTTCAGCCCAATTGCTGCAGGCAAAGCTGAGAGAGCCCACTGGTGCATGAATCCATGCACTGGGCCTCTAGTAAATACATAAGTTTTTTGGTTTATCTTTTCTGTCCACTCAACCCCACACTGAGTTATGCCAGTCTATTCCATGCCTCCATGCTTCAGGTCTTGTTTTGTTGGTCAATTCATTTTGTTCATTAGATTTCACAAATAAGTGAGGTCATGTGGTATTTGTCTTTCTCACTTATTGGCTTATTTCACTTAGCATAATATTTTCCGGGTCCATCCATACTGTCCCAAAGAGTGAGAGATCCCGCTTCTTTACAGGTGCATAGTATTCCTTTGTGTAAATATCCCACAGCTTTTTTATCCATTCATCTACTGATGTACATTTGGGCTGTTGCCAAATCTTAGCTATTGTAATAATGTTGCTATGAACATAGGGGTACATATATTCTTTCTGATTGGTATTTTGGGGTTTTTAGGACATATTCCCAAAGTGGAAACACTGGATTAAATGGAAGCTCCATTTTTAGCATTTTGAGGAAACTCCATACTCTTTTCCAAGTGGCTGCACCAATCTGCATTCCCACAAGCAATGAACTAGTGTTCTCTTTTCTCCACATCCTCGTCAGCACTTGTTTGATTTTTTTTTTTATGAGAGCCATTCTGATAGAACTGAGGTGATATCGCACTGTGGTTTTAATTAGTATTTCTCTGATGATTAATGACTTTGAGCATTTTTTAAATATTTGACTTGGCCATTTGCAAGACCACACATAATTAATTGATTAATTAATAATTAATAATAATTAATGAAGAAAGGTCAGTGGGGTTGGACTGGTGTGAGCTGTTAAAAATGTGAGAGATGATGTTTGAGAGGTCTGATAAGAATATAACATGATACAGCTGCTAAGAAAAACAGTATGAAGATTCTTTAAAAAATTAAAAAGAATTACTGTGTAATCCTGAAATTCCACATCTGGGTGCATATCCAAAATAATTTAAAGCCAGTTCTCAAAGAGATATTTGCACACCAATGTTCATAATAGCATTATTTACAAGAAGTGAAGGAACTCATGCCCATCAACAGATGAATGAACAAAATGAAATATTATTTATTCCTAAAAAATGAAGGAAAGCTTATCACATGCTACAAAGTGGATGAAAATTAAAGATATTATGCTAATTAAAATGAGCAATCGCAAAAAGATGAATAATGTGTAATTCTACTTACATGACTTTCCCAAAGCAATCAAATTTGTAGAAGCAGAAAATACAATGGGGATTGCCAGGGACTAGAAAGAAGTAGAAATGGGGAGTTGTTGTTTGGTTGGTATGAATTTCACTTTTGAAGGATGAAAAAGTTCAGGAGATCTATTGTATAGCAATGTGAATATGCTTCATATCGCTGAAGTGTACAATTAAAAATTGTTAAGATGTTAAAAAAAATCATGGAAAATACAGTTGTTAGTTTGAGTTTTACTGAGACTTTACACTTACCTAGTTCTTATCCCAAACCATTTGCTAATTTATTCCAATTTCTAGTAGCAATTGTCCCATCTATAATAATAATCTATAATAATAAAAGGGCAATATGCTAATTAGACTGGACGTCTTCCTGATATCCTTCTTGACAAATCTTGGGTTGGAGGGAATCCAGCCTGTTCCAGGGTGCCTGTGGGTGGCCTGAGGGAGGCCAGCTCAACTCCTGGGGACCTGTGGGAGGCCCGAGGAGGGAAGCAGTCCAGGTTCCAGGTGCCTGCGTGGGACCAGAGAAGGGAAGCAATCTGGGTCTGGGGTGCCTGAGGGAAGCTGGTGCAGTAGCTCAGGGAAGAAAGGCCTACTCTTGCATGAATTTTCATGCATTGGGCCTCCAGTTATATAATAATGATTTTATCTTCACATGTTTGTCTTTCCCACAAGAATGTATGCTCCATGAAGGCAGAATTGGAGTCCTAGTCTCCTTTGCATCTGCATAGCTTGGTAATGAAAGAATCACGCATCATGCCTAGCACACCTTACTCACTAAATGAATGATTGAAGACTGAAAACTGACTGCGGAATCCAGAAATTCCGCATCTCGGTGTATATCCAAAATAATTCAAAGCCAGTTCTCAAAGAGATATTTGCACACACATGTTCATAATAGCACTATTTACAAAAGTGAAAGAACCCATGTTCATCAACAGATGAATGGATAAACAAAATGAAATATTATTTAGTCCTAAAAAGGAAGGAATGCTTGTCACATGCTACAATATACATCATATATATATATAATCTAATAAAAGAGTAATATGCAAATTAACCATCACTCCAAGACACCTAAGCCACACCCACCAGCGAAGCCATGCCCTCAGCCAATCAGAGCGACTATATGCAAATTAACCCAGCCAAGATGGCAGTTAATTTGTATACACAGGCACAGAGTGAAGACTGAAGACAGCCTAGAAGGAAGCCAAGTGCTGCAGAAGGGAGCCAAGTGGCAGAAAAGGGAGGGAACAAAGCAGCCCAGAAGGGAGAGAGGGAGGCAGTGGAGATGGTAGGAAGTGAAGCTCTGTCTCAGGAAGCCCTATTCTTTTTAAAAAAAATATATATTTTATTGATTTTTTACAGAGAGGAAGGGAGAGGGATAGAGAGTTAGAAGCATTGATGAGAGAGAAACACAAATTAGCTGCCTCCTGCACACTCCCCACCAGGGATGTGGCCACAACCAAGGTATATGCCCTTGACCGGAATCGAACCTGGGACCCTTAAGTCCGCAGGCCGACACTCTATCCACTGAGCCAAACTGGTTAGGGCAGGAAGCCTTATTCTTGAAGGAATAGGCTGAAGAAGCCCTATTCTTGCAGGAATCTTCCTGTAATGAGCCTCTAGTATATATATATATATATAATGGGAAACAAGACACAACACAATCACATCACTTGGAAGTACACAGACATCATATTTCTTAGTCAGTAGGGTTCTACTGTGCCAGTATGAGTTTTTTAATCCATTAATTGTTTTGTAAATTGAAGACATTTAACTTTAATTTTCATGAACATTACTCATAGGTGGCTGAGATTGAATAGCAAGTTATTTTCTCAATTTCATAAAGTAAAACTGCCAAAGAAGTATTGAGTGAAATATTGACCATATGTTAGATTGTTCCTATTTCAGACATTTCTGTATTTCATAAGATATTCTTATTAGAAGTGTTTTCTTGCAAAATTAATATGAATGTTATTTTCTTCCTTTAATGAGATGTCACTCTCACCTTGTCCTTCTTCTTGCCCTTTTGCTAATATAAACATATCTGTATCCTAACAAATATGTTTAGCATTTGATGTCCATTTAGCTTTGAACTCAGGTTGTCACTTCCAAACTGTGCTCCTGTTAACACCGATATTTTATCGCAAAAATGGAATAATGATATTATGTCTCAATTTGGAGGAAAAGCACAGTGATAAACAGATTAAATTTTCTTTCTTTTATTTTTTTGAAAGAAAGTAGTATGATTTTACTTAAATGTTTTAGTACAGTGTTGGAAGACCTTACCATTTCATATTCTAAACCAATGCCAACACTGCAAATTATATATTCCTGAATCCAATTGACATCTTACCTAATTAAGGACAGTTATCATATGAATACCTGTAAGTTAATTAATATAAGTTAAGTTGGAGGCTCAGTGATTTGGGTATGTTCACATTTTTCTGGCTCTCCTTTTTGGTTAGATATACACCAAGTCTGCCAGGTTAAACTTTTTTCATTCTACGTATTTTGTCCATAGATAATTTTAGTCTGTTAGTGCTAACACTAGCTCACTAGGTTATGAAAGAATGAGTAGCTAACCCAAATTAATGAAAATGTGCAAAGCCCAGACAGTGTGGCTCTGTGGTTGAGTGTCAACCTATGAACCAGAAGGTCAGGGTTCAATTCCTAGTCAGGGCACATGCCTGGGTTGTGGGCTCAATCTCCGGTAGGGACATGCAGGAGGCAGCTGATCAATGATTCTCTCTCATCATTGATGTTTCTATCTCTCTTTCTCCCTTCCTCTCTGAAAGCAAAACTGTGCACAATTGTGATTAAATGTTTTATGGTTATTTTTTTTGAGGCATGACCTGGTATGTATATTGTCATTGTATTTTATGTAAAAATATTGATGTTTTCCACAATGACATATTTTATAACTCTATTCCATTCTGAAAGTGGTGTGCCTCAATAAACTTGAAAATTTATTTATTATAAGAATATCATATTTTAACAATGTTTCTATACTTCATGAACTTCATGTGTACAAGGGTCTGATCAAGTAAGGCATGACATTATCTAACCGTTTTATAAATCAGGATTGACAGTGACAGTGCTGAAGCATGGCTCTGGGCACTATAGTCACTTCCCTTATTTCTAGTAACCTATTTCCTCCCAATTACCATGAAACAGAATAATAATATTAACAATAATCCTATCTAATAAAAGAGTAATATGCAAATTAACTGTCACTCCAGGACAAAGATGGCAGCATCCATAGTGGTGGGGTAGGACACTGGTGGCGTCACCCTGGCAATGTGAGCCCAGCAGACAATTAGGCCTGCAGGCAGCACTGAACAGGGCCTGCTAGGCAGTGGCAGCCACAACGGGCAATCGTACCCACAGGCAGCACCCAGCAGGGCCTGCTGGGAGGTTGCCATGATGACTCCCAAGCAGACTAGCGGGGCCACAGGCAGCACACAGCAGGGCCTGCTGGGCAGTGGCTGCAGGCAGTGGTGGCAGCGACGGGGGAGCAGGCAAGAGGGGTGACCAGAGAGTGGGCAATTGGACTGCATGCAGCACCCAGCAGGGCCTGCTGTGTCGCCATGGGGAAAAAGCAATCTCTGAGAGGTTGACATGGTGACCCCGGACCAGACAAGCAAGCGGCAGGCATCACCCAGCAGGGTCTGCTGGGTGGTGGCAGCGGCAATTGTGGAGCAGGCAAGCAGGGTGACCAGGGAGCAAGCAATGGGGACCCACAGGCAACACCCAGCCAGGCCTGCTTGACAGTGGTGGTGGCAGCTGGGGAGCAAGAAATGGGCACCCACAGGCAGACACCTAGCAGAGCCTGCTGGGAGGTGGCTGCATCTACCAGGGAGCAGGCAAGTGGGGTGACCAGGGAGCAGGCAATCAGCCCTCAAGTAGTACCCAGCAGGGCCTGCTTGCTCATCCCCATGGTGTGGAGCAGACAGGCCCCTTAGAGAGCAGAGAACCACGTGGAGTGGGCCCAAGCCATCAGTAGCACATCCCCTGAGGGCTCCCAAATTGGAGAGGGTGCAGGTCAGGCTGAGGGACCTCCCCCGCTTCCCTCCCCTCCCCCACCTACCCATGCACGAATTTTGTGCACTGGGCCTCTAGTGAAATTAATAATAGTAATTACAAGGGAAACCTCCCTGATCTATGAGTTAGATACTAAGTGGAACTAACTTAAAAGTTAAAATACTTGTTAAGATATCCTACTAATACATGGATGTAGATAAAAATTAAACCCAGGTATTCCGCTCGCTCTAAATCTTGAGTTTTTTAACCTGAACAGTTTTTTTTTTTTTAAATAAGTATATTCAGTCTTATCTTAGTGATATTGTTTTATTTGGAAAGAATTGCAAAGTGGTTTCTATGCAAGTATGGAAGTCTTAATGGTTCACGGGAACTGAAATACCTTGGTGCTATTTGTGTGGAAACAATGAATGAGTGATGTTCACTCATGGTAGCCATTATTGTACTGATAGAAAATAGGCATGACTTGTATGATAGGTTCTTCGTGTGTAGTGTAACAATACCCAAGATATAGCATATATACTACATGGCCAGTGAGTCATAATAGCCAAAGCTCAATATTTCTCTCATTCATGAACAGAAAAGTAAATATATATGAAAATAAAATGTGCTGTAGGCACTTTAAAGCTTAATAAATAGGTAGGTGCTATGGGAAATCTAAGAAAGATTATAATTAATATATTTTTATTGTGTTTAATAATATTATTATTCTTCATTTAAGAAAAAAATGGACCACGTTAGGAAAACATATTAAAACAAAGCAACATTTAAGAGGCTATTGATATATTTCAGGTCAGATGATAATAGTGGCCTAGATTGGGATGATATCAATAGAGATATTGCAAAATGGTTAGATTAGGATATGTTTTAGAAGTTGAATAAACAGAATTGCTGAGAGATTCAGAGAAGGATAAAAAAATGACTTCTATAATTGTGTAATTTACTGGATGTTTGGGTTATAAAATAAAATAGCAAGCAAGACTGGGCACCCTTTGGGAGATCTTAGTTTTCATCCCAGCTTTTCCCATTTAGTTTATTGTGATTTTGAAAAAGTCACTTACTCTTCTTTATATGTGTTTCCTCAGGTACAAAGTGAAGGAAGTAATAGTACAAAGAATTTTAATAATGATGAAATGAGCTATTGTATATGAAAATATTTAGCACAGTTGATGGCATATATTTTGTGCTCAGTAAATTTTTAATATTCATGAAACTTTGTATCCTTTAACACAGTGAATCCTCTCTGAACACTACAGATTAAATGTTAAAAATGTTATTATTATTTATATTATCACTAGAGATCTGGTGTACAAAATTTGTGCACAAATAGGGTCCCTAGGAATGGCCAGCAATCAGGGCTGATTGGGGCCTTTCTTCATTCCACGCTGACACCTGGTGGTCAGTGTATGTTGTAGCGAGCGATAGAATTCCCAGTCTCCTGGTCCAACTCCCAGGGAGGACACTTCGCATATTAGCCAGACAGATAGATAGATGATAGATAGATAGATAGATAGATAGATAGATAGATAGATAGATAGATAGATAGATGATAGATAGATAGATGAAAGATAGATAGATATAGATTGATTATCGTTGCTGTTATTACTGTGTATTGCATGGCAATCTATTTATATAAAAACCCTGGGTGTAAAGGCCATTACATCTGAGGCTCAACCAACTGGAAGGAAGGGAGTCCTGCAGGGTTGCCTTGGCAATGGCTGCACCCTTCCTGAGCTGTTTCCCAGAGCTGTTTCCCACAAAGGTGAGGTTTGAGGCAGAAACCAGCCCTTGGAGCGTGGATGCACTGAGTCCTGGGTTGCCTTGCCAAGGATTGTGCCCTCCCTGAGCTGTTTCCCGCAAGGCTTGAGGGAAGAACCCACCCTCAGAGTACCAGGAACGCCCCGCGGCAGTCAGTCCTGGGTTGCTGAGGCGGAGGCCATGGCATGGTAAAACTCTGGGTCTGGCCCAACAGGGGGCATGGCCGGCCTTCAAACCAGACTCTGACAATAAGGAGGAGGGAACCCCATTCCTCACAGAATCCGCTGTTGGATAGCTTGCCTGTCAGCCAGGAACCCCATTCACCTGCACCCCGGACCCTGACAGGAGGGAGGAGGAAGCCCCATTCCTCATGGAATCGATAGGTGGCCAGCTTGCTGTCAGTGGCCTGCCATCTAGGAATCCTATTCACCTGCATATCTGTACAAAATTTTAATACATTCTATTAGAGGTCGTGGTGGTACTGTTTTACCCACAGCATCTAACGAATTGCTGCAAGTTTACTTCTTGGTGGAAAAACCTTTCACTCCCAATATAAATACCAATTCCATTAAGAGAAACTTCAATTTCTAGACTCGATATTAACAGTGAAGTTGCTAAAACTATTAAAAAGGCCCTACTTCTCATTATTGATGAATGCACCATGGCATCCAGTCATGCTATAAATGCCATAGACAGGTTACTAAGAGAAATTATGAATTTGAATGTTGCATTTGGTTGGAAAGTTCTCCTTCTTGGAGGGGATTTTTGACAGTGTCTGAGTATTGCACTGCATGCTATGCCATCGGCCATAGTACAAACAAGTTTAAAGTACTGTGATGTTTGGGGATGTTTCAGAAAGTTGTCTCTTACAACAAATATGAGATCAGAGGATTCTGCTTATAGTGAATGGTTAGTAAAACTTGGAGATGGCAAACTTGATAGCAGTTTTCATTTAGGAATGGATATTATTGAAATCCCCTGTGAAATGATTTGTAATGGATCTATTATGGAAGCTACCTTTGGAAATACTATATCAATAGGTAATATTAAAAATATATCTAAACATGCAATTCTTTGTCCAAATAATGAGCATGTTCAAAAATTAAATGAAGACATTTAGGATATACTCAATGGAGATTTTCACTCATATTTAAGTGATAATTCCATTGATTCAACAGATAATGCTAAAAAGGAAAATTTTCCCATTGAAGTTCTTAATAGTATTACTTCTTCAGGAATGCTGTGTCATAAATTAAAATTGAAAGTGAGTGCAATCATCATGCTACTGAGAAATCTTAATAGTAAATGGGGTCTCTGTAATAGTACCAGATTTATTATCAAAAGATTACAACCTAACATTATCAAAGCTGAAGTATTAACAAGATCTGAAGAGGGAGAG
>PVJC01043111.1:0-2500 GCA_004026665.1 Murina feae
GACTGTCAAATTACAGCAACAAGGACAGGGACGTTGGGGGGGGGGTAACAGATCAGCCAAGGGACTTTTGTGTGAGCATTTAAGCATAACCATTGGACACAAAACACTGGGGGGTAGGGAGGCGGGCGGAAGGGCAGGGGGAAAAAGAGATATATGTACTAATCTTTGTAAAGCTTTATGTAATTTTAAAAAATGTAAAAAATAAAAAAAAATAAATTAAAAAAAAAGAGAAAAAAAATGATAGACACATACTTAGGTGGGCACAAGAACAATTAACGTAACAATGAAGGAATTTGTGGTATCTGTCCTGGAGCCCAGGCATATTAGGTTGTGCCCCAAGGGAAGTTATATGTTACCCAGACATTTCAAAGGGTATGTTATCTTAGATGCAACAAGACACATAGGCTCAGTTAAGCTAAAGGGTTCACCTCGTCAGTGAAGATACCAGCCTAGGATGTAACTACCCACCATAACTGCTTTTAGTTAAAATTTAATTTCCGACCATCCTTTGTGGTTACTTTAGGTCTCTGAGTTTGCAAGACTGCCATGTAGGCCTTCCCTGAGCTTGTTGGGTTAGCATGTGGCCCCTTTTGTCCACATCGGAAAGACCAATGATATAAAAGAAAGATGTTGATTTAGCACTAATTATTACTCAGAGTCTTAAATCTATGACTGTCCCTCTGATAGTGGGTGTGATAGACCCAAAGTTCAGGATCCCCAATAACCCACCAGGAAGAAGCAAAGCCCGATGCAAAAGCAAGAGAATTTTATTCGTGCTATAGTGCGGCTCTATCTCCAACAATCACCAAAGCAGTGACGGGAGAGAGAGACAGCATGCCAGGAGAGAACAAAGAATTTATAGGGGGTCTGGTTTGTGGGCAGGGGGAGCGCTCGTGGCCCCCGGCAATTGGTCAGGGGTCTGAGTCAGGGGTCTGGTTACACAGGGGGGCTCAGGTCAGTTGCCTAATTTGGACTGAGTCCACTTCTTTGCATTTTCATATGGGCAACTGTTACATTCTTGGTTTGTGGGGAGGGGAAGCAGAGGATGTTGCAGGATGGCAGTTGCAGAACAAAGGAGACATTATAAAAAGAATATATCATCAGAACATAGTAATATAAAAGTAACAAAAAGAGCTACTTCAGGGAGTCAATCTAGCTCATTTCTATCAGGTGCTACCTGTTTTCCGCCTCCACACCGTGGGATCTGACTTAAGAAGTCCAGCCTAATTCATGAACAACATCTCCCTGAACAATAAAACAGCTTCCTCCTCTATAAGTTCTGCATCCGCATCATGTACACAGACGGATCAGCGAATTGTGGCGTCCCTAGAAACGAATTTGTAATCCCAAGTCCTTTACTGAGACTCTAAAAATAAGACCCACGATAGTACCTGGTTTGTCCACAAGGGGTCAGCTTCCACCTGTAGCTCCTGGGAGCAGAGTTGCCTGTTTGTGACCAGCAGAGGTTCTCACCCTCTGTTCCACATCATCCTCGAGGCATCCTGCCCACAGGCCAACAGTGTTCCCCAGGGTTCTTATTCACATTGTTCCTCATCACAGAACTTGGTCCAGCGAGGCTGATGATGAAGTCCTTCCCGAACCTTGGTTTTTCCTTGTCCTCTCTGTCTCCCTATTGTGGACTTTGCTCATCAGCTTATTAAATCAATTAGTTTCCAGGCTCTTACAGAATGGCTGCTGTATGAAACCCTACATACAATGTGACCCCCAAACACCATTGGTTCAGAACTTGCTCTGTCATAAAAGCCTGAAGCAACTTGGCACTTAAGCAGCTGTGCTTTAAGCAAGTTTGCAGAGGAGCCAGTGGCACGGATGCCCAGTTTAAAGCTTCTGAGGGCGTGCTTGGTGCCTTGCTTTATGTACAGTTGGGAGAAACTTTCAGTGATGGTTATGCGAAACTATTGATATAAAATATGCCTCCTTTAGTTCTGAATGAACAATTCCTGGATAATAAAAACATGCAGAAGAGAAATAATGGTTAATTTTAGAAATAATTTTGTAGAATAAATATTATATAAACTATATGTAATAACGTCTGGTATTTATCTTGATGATTTAATAATACAAAGAGCATTTGTCTAAGGATTAAGTTTATAAATCTGAAATGGTGGAGTATAAAATGTAATATTAGGTACCAAAGGTGCTTGCTTAGTTAGTATGGTGGTGTTTACACCACATGACGTTTTACTGCAATGGGAAGACTAGTCAACATGGAAAATGGGGCTCGTCCGGGATTTGAACCCGGGACCTCTCGCACCCTAAGCGAGAATCATACCCCTAGACCAACGAGCCAGGCATAGAGGGAGTTTAGGGTTGAAATTTTAGTAAAAAGTTTTCGCCACGTCTGTACTCAGTCTTTTTAAATAGCTATGAGCATATAGTGCCGTCTAGTGGACAAATAAATCGCTGCATTCTTTTTTACTCATTTAGAAAAGATGCCCTTACAATACCGACCATTTTAGGAAAAATATTTCAGGATCAA
>PVJC01043111.1:5000-14684 GCA_004026665.1 Murina feae
ATAAGACGTGGTCTTTGCCCTCTAAACCTTACAGTCTGGCGACGTAGACAAATAAATTCAACAGTTGGATAAGTTAAGTTCTGTGACAGAAATATTTGTAGAGTGTTTTGGGGTTACAGAGGAAGGGGATCTAAATCAGTTTGTGTTAGAAGTGGGGCTCGGGGAAAACTTACAGGAAAAGCTGCCTTGAATTGAGTTTTTCTAGTTAGTTATCATTATAAAAAAATTAACTAAACTGCACAAATTGCAGTATAATTTAATGGATTTTGACAAATGCGTTCATCCATGTAAATACTACCCTAATAAATATATAAATCGTTTTGTGCTCCTTTTCACCAGTACCCCACCCCCTCCCACCACCTCAGAGGAGACCAGATGGATTGCGTTTGGTCTAGACGTTTACAACACGAGGAAGGGGATGAAAGGCAATTACATGGAGGGAACAGTATGCACAGGCATGGACTTATGAGAAATTAAAATAAAAACAAAATGAGGTGGTAAATCGGAGAAGAGATTGTCTCGGCTTTGGCCTTTCTAAATTTAGAGCTCCAAACTCATAAGCTTGCTTTTTGGGGATTAATGCCTCTCTCCCAAAAGTCCAGGGACAGGAGCAAGCAAAAAAAAAAAAAAAAGGTGTGTTGGGAAGGAAGAGTTTCATCTTTCCTTAAGAGATAGATTTACATATATCTTTGGTATAAAATGCCATTTTATTTTTAAAGAAAAAGGCTCTTGTTTTCACTTTATAGAAATCTCATTTGTATAAGCTAGTAAACAGGAACTAAAAATTTATTTAACTAAGAAAGGTCTTATACCTGTTTCTTACCGCAAATATAGTCCTTGATGAGAACATTAGAAAAAGCAGATTCACATGACCCCCAAGAAATGAACCAGTTCTGCTAAGAGTGAGACCCTCTGATCACAGCCCTACGCTTGTACCCACGATTTTTAAATATTTTCATTTGTCCAGGATCACAAAGTTTGTAAAAAATATGTAAGCTTGTGTATGATTGTAATTTTCATTGTGTAAATGTAAAACATGACCACTGACCTTACACAGTTTTAAGCAGGAGAAATGTTCTATTTAGATAGGTAAAGTGAGGCATTCGTGGCAGATGTTCTTGGTTCAGGAATGAGTCACAGAGAACCTCGCAATGTTGTCCTAAGAGGAGATGAACACGTACAACTGCCCAGGGTGAAGAGCGGTACAGGACCCTCTGTGGTTTGACAAGAGAGTCCTTTGGTGTTCACGCCTTAGTCTTTGCACACCAAGCAATATCCTCCATGCCCCCACCCCCAAATGGAGGCTTTGTTTCAATGGACTGTTCAGCTTGATCTCTGTACCCTGTTTTCCTACACAAGGCATTGCATTAGGGGACATCTCCAAGGTGATCAGCATGGTAATCTTTTGGGACCTACTGACAGGCATCATAATTCTTGAGGAGGTGGCAGAGTGCCTGACATTTTTCTAGGACAAGAAAATCAAATCAAAACAAACTTTGGATCACAGTGATGTTATGTTGGTGTGTGTAGACACAGAGCATAGAGTATGGTGGTTAGAAAACCTGGATCAGGTATTTAACCTCGCAGAGTCACAGTGACCTAGTTTGGCAAATTAGGATTTCTTATTACCATTGTTATTATTATCTTTATTAATGTTATTGCTTTAGGGGGACAGGCCTTAGCAAATTGCTAACCAGTGAAACCGATCTCTCCAACAGCTTTCTCGTCCCCTCTCTCCTTGCTGTTTCTCCTCTTCTCTTGTTATTCTCTGATTGTATTCTTGGCTCCTTTGACCTTTTTTCTGGAATCTATTCCCTTATCCTCATCCCGTCACAATTCAGCAAGCTCACTTCTATTCCCTATATGAACTGATTTCTTCCCCTTAAACCATCTCGTTACACATCTGAAAGGAATTTAAAATGCTCAAAAGAGAATTCTAAGAAGAAAGCCAGGACAACAACCATTTGATGTGATTTTTGGGTGTGTTGTGGACAGGATGCTTTTTGTCTCTCAGAGACAGAGGTTAATTTCCTGGGCTGGGACGCCAACCTCTGTCAGGACAAATAAACCTTAAATTAATAAACCATATCTGCATCCCACTTATCTCATACCCCTGAAATAAATTAAGGCCAACTAAGGACATTATGTCAACCTTTCTCATTGTCTCAACCACGAACTGCCCACGTGGCACTTGGTTGACCTGTCTGATTCCAAGTGGTTCCCAGAGGCCTTTCCACTGTGGCTGACCCTTGAGCAGTGCAGGGCCTAAGGGTGCAGACCCCCAGTTGAAAATTCACATAGAACTTTTGACTCCCCCAAAACTTAACTACTGATAGCCTACTGTGACTGGAGGCCTTACCAATAACATAAACATTCAATTAACACATATCTTGTATGTTACATAAATTTATACTGTATTCTTACAATACGCTAGAGAAAAAATATTTATTTTTCAAATATATTTTTATTAATTTCAGAAAAGAAGGGAGAGGGAGAGAGACAGAAACATCAATGATGAGAGAGAATCAATGATTCTCTCTCCCGCCACCCCGCACTGGGGACAGAGCTTGCAACCAGGAATGGAACTGTGGCCTTCTGGTTCATAGGTTGACACTCAAGCACTGAGTCCAATCAGCCAGGCTGGAGAACAAAATATTTTTAAGAAAGTCATAAGGATGAGAAAATACATTTATACTATTTATTGAAGAAAATAAAGTCTGTATAAGTGGACCAGTGCAGTTCAAAACCTTGTTGTCCAAGGGACAATTGTAGTTTATGAGACCCAAAGAGCCACGTAAAAAATGGACATGCTCCAGAGTGCTCTGGGCCATCCAAAGCTCTTTTCTGGAACAACTTGACCCCTAGTAAGGATCTTAGGAATATTTCCAGTTGCTGTTCTGTCCGTGTTTTTATCATTTTCCCTCAACTTTTATTTTGCAAATTTTTTAATTCTGACATGGAAATAAACTAAGGCCAATCAAAGGAGCACAAGCAAAGGCTATTTATTTAGAGCTTGCTGCAGCAGGAGTCAGCCATGATCCCTTGAGTTTTGGCGGTCACTCATAGGCAGATGGAGGAGCGGGAAAGCTTTAGCGTGGAAAAAGGAAAGGCTTCAACTGATTGGAGGTGTTGGCCTGGGGAAGGTAGAGGCGGACTAATTGGAAGGCAGGCATACTGTGTCATCAGTCAGGGATGCATAGTTGGCTTTCTTTGGTTGGCCCCAAGTGGGAACTAGTTGATAAGCTATTAGTTACTAAACAGGTCCTGGCCATTTGAGGCTGATTCCTGCAGGGGTTATTATTTAGTTTCCTGGATTATTACTAGAGATAGTGTTCTAAGTTCCTGTAAACCTGACTTAAAGTTAGTAGACTGGTTTCCTGAGCTGGCCACTGCAGGTTGTGGGTCAGAGTCCTATTATTACATGTGGGCTGGCCATTGCCCATTTGTATATTTAATCTCTCACTAGAGAAAAGTTGAAAAAATATTACAATAATGCCTGTATATTCTTTATTTAGAATCATTGAGACCCTGTAATTTTCAATGCTGTTAACTATAAAGTAACTTAAAAGGTTAGGGACATATATCTCAGAAAAGTAGGCACAGTTTACCAGAGTCCAATCAATTGTTTGTTTTAGCAATATTCAAGGGCCCCAATGGATAATCAGACTGGTTTCTAAGGAACATTGATTATTTACCTAGAATATCAAGGAATATAGTTTTGCAAAAACTTTAGCAAAAAAACAACAAAAAACACATTGGTCTTGCTTCATTTCGTGCTTTCTCAAATTTAGTTTATGCAGATTTCTCACCTTTGGGAAACTGAGGCTTCACTCACTCTGGTGACTATCAGTTACTACTTATGTTGCCACTTAACTGTATTGTGTGTGTTTATGTGTATGTGTTTATTCTTCTAGGTTTATTGTACTGCGTGTATTACAAAAGGAGAATACTATTTTCTTTTATTCAACTGCAAGCTCCCAGTGATTAGGAATAACAATGTTGTTTGTTTTAACCCCAAGCATGACCAAATGGTGAGCACAGATTTATTTGTGAATGTGAAGTTGGTTGTGTTCCCTCCCTTCCCATCCATTCCCCATGACCTTTCAAGTAATAGAGATGCAGGCTCTTTTCTCTCTTTCAAACGGGTGCTGCCTCATCTAAGGTGGTTGCACATGATTTCCAGGTTTTCTCCAACCTGAGAGTAGCATCAGTCTTCCCAGTGCTGTGGCATGTGGCAAAGACCTGCGTGTACTGCAAAGGCAATAAGCTCGCCCTGGCTTTTTGTTGAGAATTCTCAAAAAGCATGAAAACAGGAAGTGAAGTTTGTTAGAAATCGAAACTGTAGTCAAAGGGGCTGGCGCCTTTGCACCTTTGGCCTTTCTGGGAGCCTCCTTGGTGCCATTGGCCTTTGCTGCTGACTCCCGTAGCTTCTGTACAAAAAGAGAACTTGGTTAGAGCCTACAGGGTAGCGCAGATTGCCCAGGAATTGGGCTTAGAGGGAGGAAACCAGGAGTTTTGGCCACTGACTCACTCTCAGGTGACTGCCTAGGAAGCACCTTCCCACATCGCTCAAACCTTGCTGGGCATGCCTCTAACCGCCTTGTCTAGCCCCCCCCCCCCCCCCCCATTAGTCATCCGGGAATAGACTGAGAATGCCAAATGCAGGTTTTTGGCAAAGCTGTATAAATGGCATGCCTATACTATTTGGCCTTCCCTCGCTCCTCTCCTGTTAGATAATAACTAGGTTATTACAGTGGCATCACCTGGATACCTGTGGGTAAATTGGACATTGCTGACATTTTTATAAAATTTCCTTTTTGTATTTCCATATCACTGTCGTTTTCTTCATAGGACAATTGTGTTTGGTTTTTTTCAATGTTTGTTTTTCTTCTTCCTGAAATTTAATTCTGTGCATTATTCCAAGATTTGTTTACTTTTAATATTTCTGTTCATCTCCCTCTAAACCGCCATCTCTTGACTTGTATTTCAGCTGCCTAGAGAATGGCTCTGGTTAGGCCATCAGCTCCATCCAAAAGCAAGTTAGCTTGAAACCCTCTCCTTCTCCTCTCACACTCAGCTCCCGTTCAGGCAGCCCATTCCCAGCATGCTCCACATTGAGCAGCGACACTAGCAGTTACCGTGTTTGCTAGCGCTCCACCCAGGGAGGGCTCCATCTGTAATGTTTTACTCTTTTGCCTCTTTGACCTGTAACATCTTCACTGGCCCTTCATTCCAGTCAATTCCACCTCCTTGTTGATGGAAAGATGCTTGCTTCCATTGCCATTCACTCATGCCATTCCCACCCCCACCTGCCCCTTTCTGCCCCCATCGCCACTGCTGCCACCAAACTGAACCTTCTGTCCCCTCGTCATCCCTTCGCGTATTCCCCTGGACATCCTGTTACTCCTTCAGCCACACTTTGCTTCCCCTGACCCCCTTCTCCCCCATTCTTCTGTGGCACTTTTCCCGCCACCCCTCCTGATACACCTGTCACTCTCACTAACTGTTTGGCATTCTCTCACCAGAAAGGGGACCTTCTGGTGGGTTTGCCTAGGGCCAGCTGGTAGCAGGTGGGTCCTTGACTTCATGCATGAAAAATTTTACAGCACAAATCCAGATGATTATGAAGGAACATTTATTAAAGTTGAGGATATAAAACAAGAAAGGGCTTAGCATAGAAGAAGCAACAGGAGAGCCCAGGATGGGCTGCCCTAGCTCTCTGAGAAGTCAGAGAAAGGATGGCTTTGGGGTCAGGTTGAGGGGATTAACCTGTGATGAGCTGCCACTGCCCACTGCTCCCCAGGTTGCAAGTTCTGTAGGGTCCCTTAGGGTTTAGAAGGTGCATGTCTGTGGGGAAAATGAGGGGGAAGAAGAGGGTAAGAGAATACTGGGGGCTGCTCCCTAGAGGGAGAGCACTCACTGGACCCTTTGTCTTGAGACTTAATGTCTTCCTCACAGGGGGGAATCTTAGGGGAGGTCCCAGGGAAAGGTTTCCACAGAATATTCAGGGCACTGGTCTCCACTGATTGGTCAGTGTCAGGGCAGGGGGTCGTTAGCCATTGCTGCTGGTCCCAGTGTTTACCACCAGATTTTGCTGCTTTTCTGGGTCTGCAGCTGAAATACAACTGGGGCCTAGATAGATATTATTTCTGGGCAGGTGACCTTCAGTATCAGAACAAAATTGCTCTGCCAGTTTGTTCAGTTCTCTGTCTTAGTTTCCCTACTCCACTTGTCCTGGTTCACTGGCCTATCTCAGTTCTACCCCACACATATGTAAAATCCCCTTCACTCAATATTTCTGTCAAATTCTATTCACAAAAATTCAATTTACAAAAATTCCCTTAGGTTAGTTCCTCCTCTCCATTCCGTTCATTTCTTTTCATTGTCCTAAATGTGCTCCCGCATTATTTGACTAACAATTAACACAACATTATCTTTTCTGTTCCTTCAATTAAACTGTAAATTACTAAGTCACTGTTTTTACTTAAAACTAACAGACCTTTTATGTAGAGCAGTCTATGGACTCAATTTTTATGCAACACACACCCTCTTTTCAGATTCATATGATGAAGCCCTAATTCCCAAAGTGGTAGTATTTGGAGGTGGAGCCTTGGGGAGGTAATTAGGTCATGAGGGTGGAGTCCTCATGAAGGGATTATTGCCCTTAGAAGGAGGGATGTGACATTTTTCTCTTGGCCATGTCAGATACAGAGAAAAGATGGTCTGCCAGCCAGGAAGCAGGCTCTCATCAGACACTGAGTCTGATGGCACCATGATCTTCAACTTCCCAGCTTCCAGAACTGTGAGGAATGGCTGTTTGATTTAAGCCATCCAGTCTATGGTATCTATAATAATAAAAGCATAATATGCTAAATAGACCGGATGTTCTTCCAGACATCCTTCCTTCCCGACAAAGCTACAGCAAGCAGGGGCCCAGGCAGAGGCAGCAGAGGGCTCCTAGCCGTGGTGGCGGCGGTGGGCAGCGACAGCAGTGTCAGGCAGCAGTGTGTGGGGCTGGGGCCAAGGCACTTGCACAAATTTCCTGCTTTGGGCCTCTAGTTTTAATTTAATTTAATTTAATTTAATTTAATTTAATTTAATTTAATTATTATTTTTTATTTTCTTGTTTAAAGTATTACAAATACTAGTACACATGTCTCCTTTTTCCCCCCTATCGACCTTCCCCCGGCCTCCCCTACCTCCCAGCACATGTCCTTACTCTCCATCCCTCCAGTGTCTTGTGTCCATTGGTTGTGCTTATTATATGCATGCATATAAGTCCTTTGATTGATCTCATACCCTCTCCCCAACACTCCCCAGCCTTACTGCTGTAATTTGACAGTCTGTTCGATGCTTCTCTGCCTCTGGTATCTATCTTTTTGTTCATTAGATTATAATGGTCTTTATTATCCATAAATGAGTGAGATCATGTGGTGTTTTTCTTTCACTTCCTGGCTTATTTCACTTAGCATAATGCTCTCCAGTTCCATCCATGCTGCTGCAAATGCTAAGAACTCCTTCCTTTTTACAGCAGCATAGTATTCCATTGTGTAGATGTACCACAGTTTTCTAATCCATTCATCTGCTGAGGGGCACTTAGGCTGTTTCCAAATCTTAGCTATGGTAAATTGTGCTGCTATGAACATAGGGATGCATATATCCTTTCTGATTGGTGTTTCTAGTTTCTTGGGATATATTCCTAGAAGTGTGATTACTGGGGTAAATAGCAGTTCCATTTTTAAATTTTTGAGGAAATACCATACTGTTTCCCACAATGGCTGCACCAGTCTGCATTCCCACCAGCAGTGCACGAGTGTTCCTTTTTCTCCTCATCCTCTCCAGCACTTGTCGTTTGTTGATTTGTTTATGATAGCCATTCTGACAGTTGTGAGGTGGTACCTCATTGTTGTTTTGATTTGCATCTTTCGGATGATTAGTGACTTTGATCATGTTTTCATATGTCTCTTGGCTTTCTAGCTTTCTGAATGCCCTCTTTCGAAAAGTGTCTATTTAGGTCCTTTGCCCATTTTTTCATTGGATTGTTTATCTTCCTTTTGTTGAGTTGTATGAGTTCCCTGTAAATGTTGGAGATTAAACCTTTATCAGAGATATCCTGGGCAAATATGTTCTTCCATGCAGTGAGATTTCTTGTTGTTTTGTTGGTTGTTTTTATTTTTTTGGTGTTGTGTTTTTTTTCCTGTGCAGAAGCTTTTTATTTTTATGTAGTCTAAGCATCCCACTTTTGGCAGGACAGTCACGATTTTTAACAGTTTGTCCCGCGTCCCTTGGTGTTTAAAAAAAGTCCTGATTACTCTTTGTAATATTTTAAATGATAATTAAAAAAAGGGGGAAAAAAAGACACCCCCCCGTCAATGGTGTACTGCTTTAAATCTGGTCATCTTAATGTAGTCCCATTTTTTAAATTTTCTCCTTAATCTCTCTTGCCCTAGGATCTATGTCTGTAAAGATATTGCTACAACATATGTATGCAATTTTGCTGCCTATGGAGTCTTGTAGGGTTTTTATGGTTTCCCGTCTTACATTCAAGTCCTTTAGCCATTTTGGGTTTGTTTTTGTGTATGGTGTAAGTTGGTGGTCTAGTTTCATTTTTTTTGCATGTATCTGACCAAATTTCCCAGCACCATTTATTAAAGAGACTGTTTTGACTCCATTGTATGCTCTTGCCTCCTTTGTCAAATATTCATTGAGTATAATGGCTTGGGTCAATTGCTGGATCCTCTATTCTGTTCCATTGTCTATAAGTCTGCTCTTGTGCCAGTACCAGGCAGTTTTGAGAACTGTGGATTGGTAATATAGTTTGATGCCTGGTATTGTGATCCCTCCAACTTTGTTCTTCTTTCTCAGGATTGCTGTGGCTATTCGAGGTCTTTTTTTATTCCAGATGAATTTTTGGAGAGTTTGTTTTCGATCTTTGAAATATGTTGTTGGTATGTTAATAGGTATTGCATTAAATCTATAGATTGCTTTAGGTAGTATGGACATTTTGATGATGTTGATTCTATCACTCTATGAACATGGGATGTTCTTCCATTTGTTTACATCTTCCTCTATCTCTTTTTTCAAGGTCCTGTGATTTTCTGGGTGCAGGTCTTTTATGTCCTTGGTTAAGTTTATTCCTAGGTATCTTAATTTTTTTGGTGCAATGGTAAATGGGATTGGTTTTTTTTCCATTTCTTTTTCTGTGAGTTCATTATTGGTGTATGAAAAGGGCCATAGATTTCTGGGCATTAACGTTTGTATCCTGCTACATTGCCAAATTCATTTATTAGGTTTAGTAGTTTTTTGATGGAGTCTTTAGGATTTTCTATGTATAGTATTGTGTCATCTGCAAATAAGGATAGTTTTACTTCTTCTTTTCCAATTTGGATGCCTTTTATTTCTTCTTCTTGTCTGATCACTATAGCTAATACTTCTAGTACTATGTCAAACAGGAGCGGTGAAAGTGGGCACTTGAGAAGAACGTGTATTCTGTGGCTTTGGAGTGAAGTGTTCTGAAGATGTCAATTAATTCCATCTGATCTAGTGAGTTATTTAGGATTGATGTTTCTTTGCTGAGTTTTTGTTTAGAGGATTTGTCCAATGGTGATAGTGGTGTATTAAAGTCCCCTACTATGACTGTATTGCTGTCCAGCTCTCCCTTGATGTCCTGCAGAAGTTTTTTTT
>PVJC01043112.1:0-14656 GCA_004026665.1 Murina feae
GGGGCACCCATACGACTGTCAGCTGATTTCTCAACAGAAACTTTGCAGGCCAGAAGGGAGTGGCAAGAAATATTCAAAGTGATGAATAGCAAGAACCTACAGCCAAAATTACTTTACCCAGCAAAGCTATCGTTCAGAATTGAGGGTCGGATAAAGAGCTTCACAGACAAGAAAATGCTAAAAGAGTTCATCACCACCCAACCAGTATTATATGAAACGCTGAAAGGTATCCTTTGAGAATAGAATAGAATCAGAGGCATAGAAAGGGAGTGGACTGACAATTTTTGGGGGTTAAGGGTGTTGGGGATGCATGAAGAGACTGGACAATAATTGTACACCTATGGATGAGGACAATGGGGGGGGCAAGGTCAGAGGTTGGGGTGGGAATTGGGAAGAGGGGAGCTATGGGGGAAAAAAGAGGAACAACTGTAATAATCTGAACAATAAAGATAAAAAAAAATAAAAAAATAAAAGCATAATATTGAAATTAACCGTTTCTATGGGATGCCTAAGCCACGCCCACCAGCCAATCAGAGTGGCTGTATGCAAATTAACTCAGCCAAGATGGAGGCCGGCAGCCCTGGGGGTGAGTGCAGTGCAGGAGTTAGGGTGAGTGGGGGGTGTGTGGGTGGGCGGGGTGTGTGGGGTAGGTAGGGCACGATGTGCAGGTGGCAGGCCGCAGGTTCGGCGGGTACAGGCTGGGCTGAGGGACCCCCAAGTGCACAATATATTGTGCACCGGGCCCCTAGTCCTATATAATAAAAGCCTAATATGCTAAGTATCCCGTCGTCTGGTGACCTGTCAACTGTTCAACCAATCAAAGTGTAATATACTAATGATATGCTAAGGCCACTTAACTGCTTACTATGACATGCACTGACCACCAGGAGGCAGATGCTCCAGCTGGTAGGTTAGCTTGATGCTGGGGTCCTGCTAATTGGGACTGAGCAAAATGGGCCAGACACATCCTGGAGTCCTCTTGCGGTTTCTCCCTGGCTGGTCAACCTCCTACCTCCCTCCCCAGCCAGCCAACCCTGATCTGCCCTAATTAGGACTGGACGAGTAAGGGCTGGATATGCCCTGGAGCCCTCCTGCAGTCCCTCTCCTGCCCTGATCATGCACTGGTGGGGTCCCATGGCCTGGCCTGCACCCTCTCAAAATCCGGGACTCTTTGAGGGGGATGTCAGAGAGCTTGTTTCGGCCTGAACATGCACATCACTACCCTTGGGAGGGTGCCAGACACAGGGCTTATGACTGGGGAGTGCTGCTGCGGCAGCATGAGCCTCTCCTGATCAGGACTCATTGGGTGTGAATCTGCCACAGGCACAGTGGTCCAGGATGAACAGATGAGCGGGAGTGGCAGGTAGGAGCTGCAGGCGGTGTTGGCCCGATCCCTGCAGGCCACCCTGAGAGGCCCACCTATGCATAAATTTGTGTACTGGACCTCTAGTGTTATTACAGATGCAAAATGACAGATAGGCTCTGTTAAGGTAACGGATGACCTTGTCAGTGAAGATACCAGCCTAGGATATAACTACCCACCATAACTGCTTTCAATTAGTTTAATTTCAAACCATCCTTTGTGATTACTTTAGGCCTCTGAGTTTGGAAGACTGCCATGCAGGCGTTCCCTGAGCTTGTCAGGTTAGCATGCGGCCCCTTTCGTCCACACTGATATACGCAATGATGGAAATCTGAAAGCTTTTCCTCTGAAGTCAGAAACAAAATAAGGATGTCCACTCTCACCACTTTTTTAAAACTAATTTTTTTATTGTTGACACTATTGCCGATGTCCCCTGTTTCCCCCCTCTGCCCATCTCCACCCACCCTACCCCCCTTCCCTTGGTTCTCACCACACTGTTGTCTGTGTCCATGGGCTATGCATACATGTTCCTTTGCTAATCCCTTCACCTTCCTTTATCCAGTCCCCTTCAACCTCTTTCCATTAGACATTTTTAAGCCTGTTTCATGCATCATGCCTCTGGTTCTATTTTGTTCAGCAGTTTATTTTATTCATTAGATTCCACATATTAGTGGGATCATATGGTATTTGTCTTTCTCTGGCTCATTTTGCTTAGCATTGTAGCATTTAACCAAGGTTGAGCTAATTAAAGAAAGAAGGATGTGGGATGTGGTTGATCATGCTCCAGCCAAGTAGAAAGAACTCCCTATAATGGATAGCAGCTGCTCTGCCTTCAGAGCGATCTCCCCATAGATTAGCACCTGTTCATTCGAGGGCAGAAACCAGAACAAGCAGAACCTCCCTAAACCGCATGATAAAGTTTTGAAGTTTTTCATCCTTGCACTCTAGTTGACCTAAAGCTTTGCTTTCTGTGTGTATTTACTAATCAATCATTGCCAAATTCCCCTGCGGGGATAAAAGGGGGCTTGCTGCAAGTGTTCGGTGCTTGCGCCACTCGCTGCTGTCAGTGAAGCGTGAGCCTGAACTCGAGTTCGAAATAAAGGCTTCATAAAACTTCAGTTTGGCTCTGGTGGTCGTCACTCCTGGGGAGCCCATAACAGCATAATAATTTCTAGGTTGATCCATGTAGTCCCAAAGTGTAAGAGTTCCTTCTTTTGCTATGCAATTCAAATGGCCCACACTTTTGGAACCACTGGCAAAGAAGGTCTTTAAAGGACTGTTGGTAGCTCCATTTGTGGCCATTTTGGAGCATATATTATGTTTGATAAGATGGACACAAGACAAGATTTCAGACAAACAATGAGCAAGAAATTTCATTCCATCTTGGAAATTTACTACAAATCCATTGAATTTTCTGGAATATATGGAATCAGAGAGCAAGATCAAGAAAAATAGTTGAACAACAAAAATTAGAAATTTGGAAAAAAGTTAGAAATTTGGTTCAAAGTATCAAGCAAGATTAAAATCCCAAAGTTGACATGGACGAATTTTGGAATATTTAAGGCGAAATGTAAATTCTAATTAAGCCAGAGGTTTTATTCTTTGGACTAACTGTGAAGAAATTTATGGAAGGTATGTTTATTATGTTATACTACTCAAAAAAAGTGAAAGAGTTCCATCTTTTTTTACAGCCAGGTAAGTATTACATGGTGTAAATATACCACAGCTTATTTATCCACTTATCTACTGATGGCACTTGAGCTGTTTCCAGATCTTAGCTATTGCAAATAATGCTGCTATGGACATAGGAATGCATATATTCTTTCTGATTTGTGTTTTGGGAATCTTAAGATATATACCCAGAAGTGGGATCATTGGGTCAAAATGCAGTTCCATATTTAATTTTTTGAGGAAACTCCATACCGTTTTCCACAGTAACTGCACCATCTGCATTCCCACTAAAAGTGCACTAGGGTTACCACTTCTTCATATCCTCTCCCGCTCTTGTTATTTGTTGATTTATTGATAGTAGCCACTCCAACAGGTGTAAGGTGATACCTCATTCTAGTTTTAATTTGCATCTCTCTAATGATTAGTGACCTTGAGCATCTTTTCATCTGTCTGTTTGCCATCTGTATGTTCTCTTTGGAGAAGTGTCTATTCAGATTCTCTGCCATTTTTTAAAAAAAAATCTTTCAATTCTTACGAAAGGATATGTTTTTATTAATTTTAGAAAGAGAAGAAGAGAGAGGAAAAGAGAGATACATTGATATGAGAGATAAACATTGATCAGCTGTCCCCATATGCACCCCGACCTGGGAACAAACCCACAACCTAGGTATGTGCGCTGATCAGGAATTGAACCCACAACTTTTCAGTGTATAAGATGATGCTCCAACCAACTGAGCCACACCAGCCAGGATTTGCCCATTTTTAAATTGGATTGTTTTTCTTCCTGGTGTTTAGTTGTATAAGCTCTTTATAAATTTTGGAAATTATCCCCTTATAAAACGAATCATTAGTGAATATGTTCTTCCATATGGTGGGTTCCGTTTTCATTTTTCAAATGGTTTTTTTTTTTCTCTGAGTAAGCTTTTAACTTTGATTTTGTCCCATTTATTTATTTTTTCCTTGCCCTCAGAGATGTATCAGCAAACATTTCTCTGACAGTTCTGAGATTATACTGCCTATTGTTTTCTTCTCGGATTTTTATGGTTTCTCAACTTACTAGTACATTTAAATGGTTTATATATTTTGAGTTT
This sequence comes from Murina feae, assembly GCA_004026665.1. Taxonomy (NCBI): domain Eukaryota; kingdom Metazoa; phylum Chordata; class Mammalia; order Chiroptera; family Vespertilionidae; genus Murina; species Murina feae. The sequence continues at coordinate 4,126 of PVJC01043112.1, forward strand.
ATTCTTGTGTATGGTGTAAGTTGGTGGTCTAATTTCACTGATTGAAATTTTAATGGGGATTGCAATAAATCTGTATATTGCTTTGGGTAATATGGATATTCCCATTCATGAACATGGAATATCTTTCTATTTCATTGTGTCCTTTCTAATCTTTTAAATGGATGGTTTGTAGTTTTCAGTACATAAGTTCTTCACAACCTCTGTTATGTTTATTCCTAGGTATATTTTGTGTTGCTGTTGCAATTGCAAAAGAAGTTATTTTTCTTTACCATTTATTTTTCTGAAATTTTATTGTTAGTATGTAGAAATGCGGTGGATTTTTGTACATTGCTTTTGTGTCCTGCAACTTTACTATATTTATTTATTTATTTATTATTTCTAATAGTTTTTTTTGTGGAATTTTTAGAGTTTTTAATAATAATAATCAACATCATCTTCAAAAAGTGATTGTTTTACTTCTTCATTCCCAATTTGGATGCCTTTTATTTCTTTCTCTTACCTGATTGCTCTGGCTAGAACTTCCAGTTCTATCTAAAACAACATTGGTAAGAATAAAAATCCTTTCCCTATTCCTAATCTTAGAGGAAAAGCTTTCCATTTTTCACCATTGAGTGTGACATTAGCTTTGAGGATTTGTCATATATGACCTTTATTATATTGAGTGTTTTAAACATAAACAGATGTTGTATCTTATCAAATGCTTTTCCTGCATCTATTGATAAGATAATACTTTCATCCTTTGTTTTGTTGATGCAGTGTACCACATTAATATATTTGTGTATGCGGAACCATCCTAGTGCCCCTAGAATGAATCCCAATTAATTGTGATATAGTGTAGTATTCTATTGGCTAGCATGTGCTCTGACCAGGAATCGAATCCCCGACACTTTCATGTACAGGATGATGCTACAACCAATTGCACCACTTGGCAAAGGCTATTTTTTTTAAAAAAATTATTGATTGATTTTAGAAAGAGAGAGGAAGAGAAAGAAAGAGAGAGATGTGGATTTGTTGTTCCACTTATTTATGCATTCATTCATTGTTCCTTGACCGGGGATTGAACCTGCAACATTGATGTATTGGGAATTATGCTGTAACCCACTAGGCAACCCAGCCAGAGCTCTGTCTCTTGTTTTTGTTTACTTTATACTTTTCCTCTATGATTCCCCCTTTTTAAGATATTTTGCTTCTTTCTTCCAGTGTTCAGGTCCTTTAAATTTTTAAACAGTATACAGACAGTCCTCAGGTTACATCGGACTTGACATATGTTGTGTCGTGGTTACGTGGTTACGTCGCCATCTTCCATTTATTTATAAAAAAAATTTCTGTCATTTCGATATACGTACATATGTGCTTTATGTTTTTTATTATTTATTTACCACAAGTAAAGATTAGAAATTGCTATCTTTCTTTTATTTTTTTACTGTTTCACTTCATTAGTGCTGTGATTGTGCTTTATACGGCGAAAATCGCGTTTCATCGCACCGTAGGAATGGATCTCCGATATAACCTGAGGACCTACTATATTTTTATTGATTTCAGAGAGGAAGGGAGGAGACAGATATAAAGATCAATAATGAGAGAGAATCATTGATCAGCTGCCTCCTGCAAGTCCCACATTGGGGATATCGAGCCTGCAACCTGGGCATATGCCCTGACTGTGAATCAAACCGTGACTTCTTGGTTCATAGGTGGACACTCAACCACTGAACAACACCAGCTGGGCTAGATTTCTATCTTTGATAACACTATTTCTTCCATCCTATGGTATCATCGGTATCATCTGTAGGCAGACGTGCCCACAGTGCAGCCTGGATGGGTGGGAGTGAGGTGAGCTGGGGTAGGCTGGTTGGTACCTCTGTTTCTTGGCTTTCTTGGTAGTGACAGATAGAACCTTGAAGCCTTCCTATTTGTGTCTCTACCTAACCCTTAGATTAGTCACAGGGTGTGCCTGATTTCTCTGGCTGCATATAGGGTTCATATGGGGACAGCTGATCAATGTTTCTCTCTCATATCATATATCTCTCTTTTCCTCTCTCTTCCTCTCCCTCTAAAATCAATAAAAACAGGAGAAACAAGATGGCGGCATAGGGTAGACACCGTATATGCAGCTGAGAACAACTATTTCAGAAAAACCATGAAAAGAACACACGGACACCACTCACACCCACAGGATGGCTGGCTGAGTGAAAATCCTACAACTAGAGAAGAGTCTGAGACTCAGAGGAGTGGCGGAAGCAAAGTACAGAGGTACGAAGGCGTGTGCACAGGGCTCGGGGAGAGGGCTGGCGCCAGAGGACGTGGTTCTTTTTCAAACTGGAAGGAGCCACAAGCTCCCAGCGGCTCTGAACTCTAGTTCCAGGCAAATTTCTGGGGACCCAGACGCACACCCAGAGAAGGGGAACTGACTGGCACCGGGAGGAAATCCAAAGCGGGTTTCTCTCAGCGTTGCTTGCAGCAATTACCATGGAACACAGAGACCCGGTGTCTCTTAGCACAGGGCTGAGAAGCGGACATAGCTGTTTGCTCTGCCCTGTAGACTCCCCGAGGCCCCACTCCTCCCAAGCTGCATCAGAGGCTTTTGCATATAAAAGGCTGAGTAGCCTAAGGCAAAGGCTAAATCAACACCTCCTTAGATATACAAGAGCCAGCCTCACCCAGTGGCCAGAGTGGGACCAACCTAAATAAAACTCAGATCCACAAGGGACACACTCAGGGCAGACGCAGTGAGCACAAAAGCCCCACTGAAACAACCCTTGTCCCATAAGGGTGTCTCCAGCACAGAAGTTCTCCCACTGTAGACACAGCTGACTCTCATAACCAAGTGGCTTAGAGGTTAATTCCTCTCAGTGATCACCTAACTCAGAAAGGGAAGCAGCCAAAATGCAGAGACAAAGAAATAGGTCACAAATGACAGAAATGGAGGAAAGAAAATGACAGGATATAGAGTTCAAAACCACAGTTATTAGGTTTTTCAAGAATTTTCTAAAGACTGCCAATAAATTTAGTAAGACCCTTAAGCATATGAAAAAGGACCAGCTGGAAATTAAGCATACACTGACTGAAATTAAGAATAATATACAGAGATCCAGCAGCAGATGAGAGGATCACAAGCATCAAGTCAAAGATATGAAATATGAAGAAGTAAACCCCACCCAGCCAGAAAAGCCAAAAGAAAAAGGATCAAAAAGTATGAAGATAGTGTAAGGAGTCTCTGGGACAACTTCAAGTGTACCAACATTAGAATTATAGGGGTGCCAGAAGAAGAGAAAGAGCAAGATATTGAAAACCTATTTGAAGAAATAATGACAGAAAACTTCCCCCACCTGGTGAAAGAAATAGACTTCCAAGTCCAGGAAGCCCAGAGAATTCCAAACAAAAGGAACCCAAGGAGGACCACACCAAGACACATCATAATTAAAATGCTAAGAGCAAAAGACAAGAAGAGAATCTTAAAAGCTGCAAGAGAAAAGCAGTCAGTTACTACAATGGAGCACCCATACAATTATCAGCTGATTTCTCAACAGAAACTTTGCAGGCCAGAAGGGAGTGGCAAGAAATATTCAAAGTGATGAATAACAAGAACCTACAGCCAAAATTACTTTACCCAGCAAAGCTATCGTTCAGAATTGAAGGTCAGACAAAGAGCTTCACAGACAAGAAAAAGCTAAAAGAGTTCATCACCACCCAACCAGTATTATATGAAATGCTGAAAGGTATCCTTTGAGAATAGGAAGAAGAAAAAGGAAAGTAAAAATTATGAACAACAAATACATATCTATCAACAAGTGAATCTAAGAATCAAGTGAAGAAAAAATCTGATGAACAGAATAAACTGGTGAATAGAATAGAATAGAATCAGAGGCATAGAAAGGGAGTGGACTGACAATTTTCGGGGGTTAAGAGTGTTGGGGATGCGTGAAGAAAATGGACAATAATCGTACACCTATGGATGAAGACAGTGTAGGGGGGGCAAGGACAGAAGGTTGGGTGGGAACTGGGAGGAGGGGAGCTATGGGGGAAAAAAGAGGAACAACTGTAATAATCTGAACAATGAAGATACATTAAAAAAAATAAAACATGATACTCCAATCAAAGTTTTTGGTCAATAAAACCACTATTGGAAACTGGTCTTATTGAATTTATGCAAAGAAATGCCTTGCCATGATTTATTTATTAAGAATTGCCAAATTTCAGAGGAATTGTATAAGGAGAAAAATATACTGACTTGCTTTAAGATCTTCTGATTTTCCTTGTCAGTCCTTTTTATGGACTCTGCAGAGTAATATTTTTCTAAATGTATTATAACAAAACTGTAACTGTCTTCAAATGACAAGAAGAAATTTACAATGTGTCCATATTCAAATAGTCACAGCTGTCCTGTAGTAGAGTTCCCCCTACTTGACTTGTCCTTAAATTATTTATGGTCTTTGAGAGGGGTGACACACCCTCTTAGAATGGACTAAGGGAGCTTTATCCTTTCACAGGGTTTCACATGTCACAAGACCTCACAGGATGTGTAATTCCTTGTGACAGAGGGCTGGTACTTACCATTCCCCTCTGTTCCATATAGGCCTCTCCCACTTTCCCAAAGTTGAGATTTGTGCCACCCCTGATGTGAGCATGGTCACACAGGCCTGCAAGACAGTACACAAGCTGTCAACTGTCTCTCAATAGAGACCAATACCTGATGGGTATTTTTCTTTGCCCACTTGGGCACCTGCCCTTTTGGTAACTGCATTAAAATCTGCAAGAGAATTAAAGATTAAAGTAACATATTAACATAATTGAGTATAATATTGGCACTGTGGCCACTCAGGCAGCCAAATTTTTTGCTACCAAACATGACACATGGTAGGCTTATACAAACATCTCAAGGAGGTGATTAAAGTATATATTTTTTACCTTCTCCACAAAGAAAAATTGTCTTTTCTCTCTGGAGTTATGTACATGAAGACACAGGCATCATCTAAGTCCATTATACAGTTTCCTTCAGGCCACTATCAGGGCTGTGTGTGGCAGCCAGTTCTTCTTTCTAGCCACAAACACAATCTGTCTAATTTCCCTAAAATGTATTCTGGCACAGGAGAAAGTTGTTTTGCTGTATACTGGCAGTTTAACCCCTACATAACTGGGCTTGGACCTCTGCCTAGCAAACTGCAATCTATAAGTTCAATATGCAGCCTTTGGTCCTCCTAACCCAACTGGGTCTCTGCTAGTCTCTGAGTCAGACTCTTCCTCTCTAAGATCCTGAAGACTTTCTGGTCTATGGAAAGTGCCTTTCCTTTACCCTCTCTTGTTAACCCTGTTTATCAATTATAGGGCCTTGCCACCCCTATCTTTCATCACTGCCTGATTCCTAGTGGGGAGCCAAACACAGCTGAGGCTGCAGGAAGAGACAAGTATGCACATAGCAAAGTGCTTACGTAATGGCTTGGGCATCAGGCCCTTGCCTTCCCACCTGTCCTCTTTCCTGGCAGGGACCTTGACCTTTCCCACAGGCTTCTCTGTAAGTAAGAACAGGGCCTCTGCCCCCCACCCAACTGGGTGTCTTGGCCCACACCTTAGTCTGAGGGGTTAAATCTTTCAGCTTCTCTGGGAGAGTTCAAGGCTCTGGAAGGGGACATTAGCTCCTCCTCTCCCAGCAGCAATAGGTACTGGCAGTTGCTCTGGCAGTTCTGAATCCTTTCAGCACATTTCCAAGTGGGAAACTTTACCAGCTTCACCCCCAGTCACTTTTACAGATCTCAGGGCCCATTGTCTCCTTTAAACCAGCAAGCCAAATGCTTAAGTCTTTTATTATGTGTTGTAAAACATAAGTCACTGGGCAGCAACTTGGGTGTCACTGACCTGTATTATTTAATCAATTTCCTTTTAACATTTATCTTTTTCCTTTTTTTTCCACTACATACACAACCTTCATAAATTTTACACTTTCAAATTAGCCTTTAAACCTTCTTTGTATGTCCTTCAAAAACGTATAACCATGTCTCAGTCCTTCTATTAAATATTTTTACTTTAATATTCTTTCTTTCTGTCAGACTATTGTAGAAGAGCAAAGAAATGCCAAATACACCTCATGGAGAAATTGGAGGGAGTCCTTTATTAGCACTAGGCCTAGTGGACACCAGGAAAGAATTTCCAAATCAGTGTATTGTGACACACAGGGACTTTGCCTTTATAACCTTCTGCCGCACCTCCCCCCCTTTTGAGGCCCTGGAGGAAGGCCACCCCCAGGATGGTTCTGAGCTGGCTGGTGCCAGCACAAAGGCTCCCTGCCCTCCCACAGGGCAGGGCTTTGTTCGGTTTTATGGCCTGATATTCCTTGCAAGTCCAGCTTTTTCCTCATTTCTCCGCCTTGTCCCACAAGCTTCTTTTAGCCTTGTGGAGCAAAGAATCCTCTGGGGGTGTTTCTGATAACCAGGTATAGAGTCCTGCAACCTTGAGAGCGGTGGGGATGATCAGGATGATGGTATGTGGTCCCCTATGGGTAGGAGTCAGTCCTCGGATGGTCTTTACCTAAACAGAGTCATCAGTTTGGAAGGCAGAACTTCTCAGACATGCTCTGTGCTCCTGGACTGCCCTCTGGGTAGGCTGCAAAGCCAGTAAGAACTTGAGTAAAAATTAGTTATGGATTTTAGCCTTTATCCACCAGAATCTTTAGAGGCCCCACTGGTTTCCAGGGCAGCCTTCCAGGCTGCTTTGTCTGTGGCCCAGTTGCCCCTGCACTGTTTGGGGGGGTAAGGATCTGTGCCCCACCTCTGTTGACCCCCAAGTTATCTCCTGATGGCCCCTCTGAGACTGTGCCTGTCTTAGGTTGTTCCTTCCCCGAGGAAACTTACCCGTCTCTGGCTCACCAGCCATCCTCCGGGGCAAGCAGGGTGATGTGAGGTTCATTTCTGTATCCTTGGTAGCCTATGCCCCTGTGGCCTCCAGGCCCAGCAACTGCCTTGGGATCCCCTTGCCTGCTGGTGGGGTCCCGGCATTGTTCACATATCTTGGAGAACCTAGGTTTAGACAGATCCATGGTACCAGCCACCATGAGGCTTCAACCTCAGCATGAACAGAGAGCTCAGCCATTCTTCTCTTGCCTACCAGAGAGCCTGAATAAGGGCAATCAACTCGGCCCTCTGTGCCAAGGTCCTGTGGGCGAGTGCCTGAGATAAGATGGTTTGGTCTAAAGTAACCAGTACTGTCCCTGCATATCTGATTTTTTCCTGGACAGAACTGCTCCCTTCATGAATAGTCGATGCCAGTGGGGTGTCAGTGAAGTCCAGGTAGGCTGTCTTTACAAAGTCTTTGACCTTAGAGGTTTTTCAAGGTCATCATCAGGAAGGAGGCTGGTAGCAGAAGAGCCTGAAATTGGATGACTCAAGCATTTGACATCCAGCATTCCGGTGCGCTCCCCACTGCATAGCTGTGGCTGCTACCACCCAGAGGCAAGCAGGCTAACTGAATGCAAAAGGGTCAAGTCTCTCTGGAGCCATGTTTGATGAAGATGCAGGCATACCTCTGCCTAGTAACTGCAGTCTACAAGTTCAATATGCAGCCTCTGGTCCTCCCAACCCAACGGGATCTTGGCCAGTCCCTCAGTTAGACTTCTCCTCTTAAAGCTTTATAGAGAGGCTTGGCCAGGTCTGAAAATCCTGGGATCCAAATTTGACAGAATCCTGCTGCTTTCAGGAATTCCCGAATCTGCTGCTAGGTACTAGTGCCAGGGATGGCACATACTGCCTGCTTCCTTTGTCCCTAGCCTTCATTTCCCTGAAATTGGATATTGGTGGATTTCAACAGGCTGTTCCCTAGGCTTTAACTTGATTTGCACTGGGGCATGGTCCTTCGCCAGGCCTGGAGGATTCCCTTCTGCCCAGACCAGCGAGGATTCTTTCTCTAATTTAGGTTCTCTTTGACTTGGGGATATAAAGTCTCCATTCTTCCTTCCCCAGCACTGCCAAGGATAGGGCCATCGGGGAGGTCTCTCCACCCAGGCGAAGCTGTGCTGAGCCATCTGGAGCAAAAGTGGCTCCCGGTCCCATTTTCACTAAAAGGTCTCTGCCTCAGGTGGCTCTGGCTGATAGCGACTGGGTGGTTTGGATGGCCTTGCCAGCTTCTTCTGGCCTGCTCCTGCCCTGCTTGCTTTTCACTCCTGCTACTAAAACCTTACTCTGTTCCTTCTTACACACACAGAACCAGACCGAAGGCGGCAAGGTTTCAGCAATTTTAAAATTCCTTAACATACATTCTAAGTCAGTTGAGTTTGAGGAGGAGCTATTACCATGTTGCAGGGAGGGACCAGGTTGCTTCCTTTTTTAAAAAAATACCTGAATAAAAGAACTAATCAAACAAACAGAAACAAACATAAAAACACTTTTACACTGGCGCATACTACATTTACACCACAGAATACCACCAATCAGTTTCAATTGTAAGTTAGAGGAAGACACTTCATATAGAGGGGAAAAATAGAAACAGCAGGAGTTTCAGAGAAAACTTTCGTCAGTCACTGTAGCATGCCTCTTTCCAGGAGGCTGGGACCTGTGGGGGAGGGTTTCCTGAAAGAAAGAATCCTTAATTCAGCACAGCAGGCGGCAGGGCCCTTCAAATCTCTCTGCCCCGTGGTGCTGTGAGCCCCGCCCCTGAATGTCCCAGTCAGACAACAAAAGCCAGGAATACCTTTTAAATCTACCCCCCAATTCAAAAAACTTTACCTTATCACAGCAATGTCACAGAGCAAATTAAGGTACACAAACAGACAGAAATTTTTCAGCAAATCAACCATTTAACCAAACGAGTGGCCAACAAACAAAAAAATCAAAATAGCCTTTCCTTTCACACAGACCGGTAAATCACACACTCTCTCAGACTATCCCCAGATGCTTCATACCAGAATTCTCGACTGACGTCTTGGTGAGAATTTACCGGAGGAGTTAGGCTGCGTCCAGCCCTCCTTCTTGGTAGTAAACAAAAAGAGCGAACCCATAATTCCTTAATAGAATCTGAATTCACTCACCTCGAGTCCTGATTCCTGATTACCTGACAAAGTCCTATGACTTATAGGGAGTGATCAGATTCCCTCTTCCACTCACTAGGAGTGGGTCCGACTGTAGAGGCCCCTGCCTTACAGATTCTGTCAACAGGTTCAGAGGTGTCCATCCGATTTCTCCAGAAGCTGGCCAGGTCCTAGGCTGAGAGGTCTGGGAGTGCATGGAGCGCCTCAGATTCAATTCTGCTAAATTCAGCGGCAAGGCACCTTCCAGGAGTGTGTCCTGCACCCCTGGGCCCCAGACCCATTAACTCAACGGAGGCTTAAAGTGGATCGTGGTAGCTTCCAGGCCAAATGCACCATATGTTGTAGAAGAGCAAAGAAATGCCAAGCATGCCTCATGGAGAAATTGGAAGGAGTCCTTTATTAGCACTAGGCCTAGGGAACACCAGGAAAGAATTTCAAAATCAGTGTGTTGTAACACACAGGGACTTTGCCTTTATAACCTTCTGCCTCCCCCTCCCCCCTTTTGAGGCCCTGGAGGAAAGCCATCCCCCAGGATGGTTTTGAGCTGGCTGGCACCAGCACAACAGCTCCCTGCCCTCCCACGGGGCAGAGCTTTGTTTGGTTATATGGCCTGACATTCCTTGCAAGACCAGCTTCCTCCTCACTATCAGCAATTTGTAGACTGTTTCCTTCCTTTTTTTCTTTAAAATGTATTAGAATTCTTTACTCTTAGAAACCTAATTTTTAATAATTATCAGAAATAAACAGCCAGTATTTCTTAGATTAACAATTGTGGACATACTTTAAATGTACTTTTACTTTCAAGAAAATACACCTTTAACAACGTATAAGAGACCTTCCTTCTGTAATAAAACTAAGAGCAGGTACCGGTAAGTTAAAACTTGTCTAGCAGTTAATGTTTCAGGTTTTTGTTTTTGTTTTTTTTCTGATAAGGGTCTGGTCCATTTTTGACTCCTCCTACTACCCTGCTTTCTTTCTTTAAACCCGTAGGATCTGGATCTTAGGGTCCACTGAACTAGCAGCAAGCCTTAAACCTGGTGGTCCCCCGCTCCAGGGAGGTCACCATATTGATGCCGAGCTTAGTTCAGAAACCGGATAGGCATAACCCACTATAGTCCAGAACTCCTGGGTTCAAGCGATCCTCCAGCCTCAGCTTCCCGAGTAGCTGGGACTATAAGCATGCAACCACTGTGCCTGGCCTTCATCTCCAGGTGGCAGGATTCTGCTCCTTTTCTTTTCTTTAGTTTTTATCTTTTCCTCTCTCCCCTTCTCCTGGCAGGAAGCCAGTAACTAACAGGCTAGTAATAAATTAACCCTTTGTCTTAAACTTCTCTTTGACATCTTTATAACTTTTCACTTTTCTTCTTGCTTTTCCTTACAAGTAGTTTGGAACTTAGCCAGCTTTACAAATTTTGTACCTTTTTTTAAAAATTTTTTTAAAATTATTATTACATAAAGCTTTACAAAGATTAGTACATATATCTCTTTTTCCTCCTGCCCTTCCCCCCGCCTCCCCTACCC
>PVJC01043113.1:0-14651 GCA_004026665.1 Murina feae
TGTTAAATAAGTCTCCATTTTTCCCCCTTGACCTTCCCCCTCCTCCCCTACCCCCCAGTGTCTTGTGTCCATTGATTAAGGTTCTTTTTTTACCAGCAAACCATTCCCAGTTCTAGTCACAGTGTTCCATTGGGAGCCCATGGGCCTGCATGATACCCCTGCTCGAGCCACCTGACCCTACTGAGCTTCAGCTCCCCTCCATAATACAGAGCTGGGAAAGCGACACTTTCTAGCTCATGGTTGCCGGGAGGACTCAATGAGCACAGAGGCCTGTGAGCAGCATCCTGAACCACCATGAGAAATTCTACCATGGGAACAGCCGTCAGGAGCCTGACTCTTCTGGTTCACTCACATGCACCCATGGGTCCCACACAGACAGAGCGCCTGCTCTGTGCGAGGCCACAAAGGGTTGGAGGCCAAGGAGATGCAGCTCCGGCCTCATGTTTCCCTTCCACAGTGCAGCTGGGACCCAGGGCTCCCGCCTCTGGATTCTGAAGGCAGCGCCTCACTCAGCACTGAATCCTGCAGGGAACCCAGGCAGCTGGCAGGCAGGGACAAGCGAGCTTTGGCACGAAAGGCCTCAGAAACCTTGCAGCATCTGCTAGAGCTGCCTAGTAAGAACAATGGGGACAAACCAGGGCCAGGCAGCTCCTGTTTGAAGACATTTGAGACGTTCCCATGGGCTGGCCACATGTCCAGCCTCAGAGCACCAGCTTCACAGCAGCCTGGCCATTCCTGAGCCAAGGGCAGGGCAGGGCCCCGGGGTGAGGGTCTGGGAGGAAGGCTGGACTGCCCAGCGCCTCCACAGCTGGGGCTGCAGCAAGGAAGCCTCTTCCAGATGTTTGCCGTCATTTCTGTCTGGCCAACTTCCTTACCCGGAGAGTGGAACTCAGATTGGGACACCATGGTATAAGGCTTGAGAAGCATGAGACCCATTCAGAGAGCAGAGCCACGTTCAAGGAAGCGGAGTGCCAAGCTTGGAGACAGGTCAGTATGCAGGGGGCCAAGAATCAGTCTTCAGAGACCGGAACACAGTCCTGTGGGTGAGGACTCGGTAATCGCTTTGTCCTTGGGGACCCCAAAGGTTAGGATCCGTGAGGTGCCAAGAAAAGTTGCTTTCCAACTCGAATAATGAGTTTCTTTCTGGTTATAAATGTTAAGCATGTTCATTACAGAAACTTTGGAAAACGTATGAAAGTATAAGGAAAAAATAAAACATTAGGATCCCACAATCCAGAGCTAACCTCTGCTAATATGGCAGAACAGAGTTCTTAGCTCCTTTTCCACACCCCAGCATTCCTCAGGTCACATGTCATGTCCATTGGGTGGACTGGGCCCCAAAGGCTGGTGACTCTGGAGTTGGAATGTGGAATTTGGTGTGCAGGTGTATCAGACAGCTATTGCTATAACACTTCGTAACAAATGAGCTCGAACGTCACTGGCTTACAATGATAGGCATTTATTTCTGACTCAGGGCTCTGTGGGTTGGCTGAGAACTGAATGATTTTGGTGGATCCACACTTTAGGTAGATCCCTATCTGCTTCATGTGGCTCTCATTCCTCTGGAACCTGGGGGTGGGGGGGGGCAGGGGTGTATGAGGGTTTTTCGAGGCTTGTGACTAAGCTCATGGTGACAAGCCCCACTGCACAATCATGTTTTAAGCCTCTGATCCAGTTATAATCCACTACCATTCTACTTGTCAAAGCAAGTGGCATGAGCCAACCCAAAGTCAAGAGGTGGAGAGGAATATTGCCCACCAGGAGCCTCTGACAAGAATGTGGATGTAGATGCCACCATAGCAGGGTGGAGACTTGGGACCATTAGTTCAATCTACCCCACTAGGTAGGTCTAATGCTCCCCACTCCTCCCCAGGGTCAGGCTCCTCCTACTTAGAAGCACTACGTTAGTGTTTTTCTTTCTTTCTTTGATGTTTATATTAGAGGCCCAGTGCATGAAATTCGTACACTTGGGGGAATGGGGGGTCCCTCAGCCCAGCCTGTGCCCTCTTGCAGTCCAGGAGCCCTCAGGGGATGTCCGACTGCTGGCTTAGGCTGTCAGTCAAACATCCTTAGCGCTGCCACAGAGTCAGGAAAGGATCCTGCCACTGCCACTTTACTTGCCAGCCATGAGTCCGGCTTCTGGCACACTGACCACCAGGGGGCAGCTCCTGTATTGAGCATCTGCCCCCTGGTGGTTAGTGCGCATCATAGCGACTAGTTGTTCCACCATTTGATCGATAGGCTATACCTCAAGCTGGAATCCTAGCCTTTCCGTGCTAAAATTCAGTGCATCCTCTTTTTGGCTTAAGCCCAGTTGAGTTGGGCTTGCTGCCATTTGGAACCAGCTAGCTCTGGCTTTATTAACTTAAATTTCTTAACCTAGAATTACCGAGCCAAAGGACATAAACATTTTGAGCCTCCTGAGACCTATCAAGTTGCTTTCCCGAGAGTTTATTCTGCAGAGCATCGCAGTGTCTGAGAGCCTGAATTACAAGCAGGAGCGCACTAGCTTAAGCATTTTCGGTGGGCAGAAACGGTATGGTTTTTATTGTTAGTGACCTGAAATATGTTTCATGCTTATAGGCCATTTTTACTTACTTCGTGATTTGTTAAAGAGGAACCGTTGGGGTCAAATTTTTTCTTCTTAAAGAGTTTTTAAAATATTAAAAATTGTTCTTTCCACATTTCTCAACATTTCCCCCAGTTTATTGTCTTTAAATATTTTGATGTGATTTGAGGTATATGTATTTTTTAAAATATATTTTTATTGATTTCAGAAAGGAAGGGAGAAGAAGAGAGAGAAACATCATTGATCAGCTGCCCCCTGCGTGCCTCACACTGGGGATCAAAACCCGCATCCCAGGCATGTGCCCTGACTGGGAATCAAACTGTGACCTCCTGGTTCAGAAGTTGAGACTCAACCACTGAGCCAGGCTGGCCAGGCAGTGGATGTATTTTTAGTTTTTTTGTGATCAAATTATTTTCAGGTGTCACTCTGTTGCTTTCATGCTTCCAACATCCTTCCCTGCTGAAGACCAGGCCAGCGTGGACCAGGTATTCTCCTTTTTGACGTTCCGACACCCAGTGTTTCTTGCCTGTGTTTGGAGATCCGTCTGCATCAGAACCCCCTGGGGCTTGTTAGGTTGTAGACTGATGGCCAGGCCGCAGCCACACCACGTGTCTGTTCTGATCATCCTGCTTTGCAAGGCATGTGACAAAGCACTGAACTTGACCTACGAATGCACACCAGATGCACAGCCGGCAGATGGCAGGGGACAGGATGGCGACCAGCTCTCCGCAGAGCCCTGGCAGGCAAAGCTACAAAAAGCCAGCCAGCCATGGCTGGGCCCAGTACGGGGGTGCTATGTCCAGCACCTGGCAGGAGGGCAGGCAGGTTAGATAGAGTGGGGCGGTCCTCCCAGAATGCCAGGTGCACCCCATCCTGCAGATGGGGACCTGGAGTCCTGGCAGGGGGACATGTGCTCCAGGTGGGTCAGACCCCAGCTTAGGCATTTGGGATTGGCCATGACTCTAAGGCAGTGATTCTCAAAGTGCCACCCTGGGACCCACAGCATCAGTGTCACCGGGCATCTGGTTGGAAATGCAAATTCTAAGGCCTCCCAGCTCAGACCTGCTGGCCCAGAAGCCCTTGGGGTGGGCCATGCCCTGTGGTAACGAGTCTTGCTGATGCTTGTGCAGGTCCAAGAATCACTGGCCTAACCTGTGCCCACGTAACGGGGAGGCTGACGTGATGCTTCGGTCTCTGGAAGGTGGTTGTGGGAGAGAAAGGGAGTGTGAGCGTGAGTGTGAGGGTGTCTCTGCAATAGACCGAACGTTCGTGCCTCCCTACCCCCATTCATATGGTGGAACCCTAACCCCCACATAACCGTGGGGCCTTGGGAGGTGAGTAGGTCATGAGGGCTCTGCTCTCATGAATGGGATTAGTGCCCTTACAAAGAGGCCGCAGAGAGCTGCCTCCCCCGTCGTGATGGTGAAAGGACCGGAGTAGGATCCCCCCCTGCCACTGGAGACGACGGCGACCCCAATCACCACAGGAGACGAATCTTGCTGCAAAAGGCACGAGGTTTATTCCAGCGCACTGGGGCCCAGCTTACAGCTCTCGCAGGAGCCAAAAGCTAAGCCCCGAACAGCAAGTTTTTCAGGCTTATATAGGCAAAAACTACAAAGATAAGGGGGGGGGGAGGGGGGCGGAGCGCTGACACAGCAGAGGCACCTGGCGCCTGGTAAAAGCTTTCATAAGGAACTCTTGTTCATTAATCAGCAAACGGGGAGGACAAATGGGGAGAATCGGCCGTAAAGTTTCTTTGCTATGCCCTTATCAGCAAAAGGGAGGAAGACCCGGCTGTGAAGCAGTAAAACATCTTGGCCAGGCTCTTATCAAGGAGGGGAGGAAGAACTGGCTGTAAAGCAATAAAACATCTCGGCCCGACTCGTATCTCAGAACTAATTATCTGAACCAGCTCGGGACTGTCTCTTGGGATAGATAGGGAGGTCACATTCCCATGCCTAGAGAGTGTGACTAAACAAGTGAATCTTCTTTCAATTTTTATATTCTTTCAATGGGAGGACAGCTTGAGGGGAGGACAGCTCGAGGACAGTCCAGTGAACAGGGCAGTCCTGCCTCCAGAACTGGGAGAAACCAATGTCTGCTGTTAGGCCACGGTCTTCTGTTGCCACAGCTGGGTGGACTAGACATCCTCATGTGTGACCTCTGCACTGAAGCCCAACCTCGTAGCCTGGCCTACGGGCCCCACGACGGTTTCCCAGCTCAACAGCTTGGGCTGCCCATCACGTTCTTTGACCCGTAGTCAACCTGGACGTCCCAAGCTCTGTGTTTCCTTCACTCTCTTCAGTCCTCCCCCAACCTCCTCCTCCTCCTGAAACCTGCCTCAAGCCCTCCCTGAGAGGTCCTCTTAGCCCCAAAGGCCTGTGAGATCAGAAACTCAAAGGATGCTCCCTCCTCAGGTCCCCTCTGTTTAAACTGCTCTTTAGACCTGACCACACTCGGTCGCCTATTGTGTTTAGTTCCTCTAATGACCTCGGTGGCCAAGTCCTCCCCGCCCCCCAGCCTCCATCCCCCGCTCCCAGCAGCACCTGGAATGCGGGACCTTCGTGTTTGAGGAGGGAGTAGCAGGGTCTTTTCTGAAACGCCCCGTTGAAAGTTCAGTTGCTGCTTAACCGCAGTTCCCCGCTCAACGGCTGTTCCTAACTTTCAACTGTCACCTCCACCAGTTCTCACCCGCAGACCTGCAGCGGAGGATTCTTTGCATGGCCGCTTCTGGTTGCTGGGATGAGTTGACCCCGGTGACGCAATAAAACCAAAATGACCGCCCTCCGTGCAGACCAAGCTTTTCCAACCTTGACCTAGGATGTTAATCTGGGGAGGGGCCTTCCTGAGACACCCTCTCGCCCAATATCACAGGTGGGAACACCGGCTGGAGCGGGGCTTGGCTGTGCCAAGGCCTCCGGGAACCCTGGGGGTGGGCAGAAGGCACTGACTTGGTATTCAGATGCTGGGACCAGTGATGAAATGCCCGCCCCCCTATTCAGTACCCCCAGCCTATTGTTCTCCCCAGTCTGCTGCGTGCGAGGCGGGCTCCTCTGCATCCTACGGCTCTGGGTGGCTCTTTACAAGAGTTTCTGTGACTCAGGCATCCCCGTAGCCAGGCAGAGCTCCGTGGTCTCAGGTGAACCCACCAATGACACAGAGGCAGTCCTGGCTCCTGGTTGCTGGTCTCCACCTGCGACTTCCCACCTGGCTGCTGCCTCTGACTCAGGAACCCCGCTCTCTTCCCCGTGGACCCAGGCAGTCCTCATCTAGAGCCCTGTCAATCCCCCAGTATAGGGAACAGCACCCTATCCCAGCTGGCCCCAGGACCCCACCCATTCGCTCACTGCCCCCAGGCTGACTCCCACCCACTCAAGGGCGCTTGGTGGTGAGAAAAGGAGGCCAAGCAGGTGAGGAGATGGTCGTGATGCTGGCCGGCCCGGTGGCCGTCGGCGGGTCAGCGCAGGTAGGAGCACTCTGAAGTCTTGGTGTTGGGAAAGGGCGCCTTTGGGATTATATCTTGTCTTGTTGGACATTTCCTGAAGGGTCTGGGGTGACTTCTGAATCCCTGGTCCTTGTGGCTACCACCTGTCCAGCATACTGTGGGGTCCATGAGCAGTAAGATAAATTTCACTGTCTCCATTTTGTCCAATATAAATTTCTAGGAGGAAAAATAAACCTCTCATTCTTTATTCTTGACACCACTCCCCAGGGACCAAAGCACCATCCACATCTGTCTGCATCTCCTTTCGCTTTCACAAGAGCCCTAGAAAGGATGTGGTATCAGTGACAATTGATGAATGAGCAAACCTAGATTCAGAGAGGTTAAGTGACTTGCCTGAAACTGCACAGCCCAGTGGTGGCCGAGCTGGAGGACTCAGAGTCTCGATGTTGTGTGGCTGCTTGAAGGTGGTTGCCTGCCTCTTACCACCGCTCCCTCCATGAAACATACCCTGGCTGCCCTCAC
This sequence comes from Murina feae, assembly GCA_004026665.1. NCBI lineage: Eukaryota > Metazoa > Chordata > Mammalia > Chiroptera > Vespertilionidae > Murina > Murina feae. The sequence continues at coordinate 6,537 of PVJC01043113.1, forward strand.
CTCCCTCTCTGAGAGGCATTCAGTTCTTGGGGACCAGGGAATCCTTTATCACTCCCTACCCCTCACCCCCAGCTCTTTACCTAGCACAATGCTGAGCATATGCATGTGTCTCTCAAACGAGTTGGGTGATTAGCACAGGAGACCATTGGGACCCCTTGACATTACTTTTTTCTGGGAAGATGAAATGAATGCACTGTAACTATTTAGACAAATGTACGCGTCTTCAAAATCGCATCATTCATTTTGCAACTGGAAGGAGTTAAGCCCTAGTGGTGCCAGTTATGTGGCCTTCAACACGAATGGCGCCTCTGAGCTATGCCATAGAGGGGCCCTGCTACTGCCCATGATGTTCTGAAAAGAAGTACTTCTTGACCAGGATGCAGGTTTGCTCACCGCTGACTGCTGCTATTGGACAACTCGGGACTTGCCTCTTAGAGGTCCAGAGAAATGAAGGATCCTGTTAGAATGTCTCCGCTGAACATACCTCAGGTGAGGAAAGCAAGTCATGAGCTAGAATGAAGCCAGTACTGAAGGTGGCAGACAGGGGAGGGTGGGAAGGCCAGGTCCTTGTTGGTGCTACGGGGCCTCTGGACACACCATGCCTGAAACCCAGCCACCAAATACCCGCTGGAGACGCAAGACATGCCTGGTAGAGAGCCCAACAGCCTCAACGGAGAACCCGGTTGTATGACTCACTACAAAGTTACAGTTGTCAAGACAGTGTGGTGCTGGCATAAGGACAGACAAACAGATCCATGGACTAGAAAGGGGTCCAGAATGAACACTTCTCCTTTATGGGCAATTGATTTTTGCAAGGGCGAGGAGACAATTCAATGGGGGAAGAATCATTTTTCAACAAATTGTATCAGGACAACTAAATGTCCTTATGCAAAAGAATGAAATTGGATCCCTTGCTTATATCATATACAAACATTAATTAACATAAATAACAAATCTAAATAATACAGCAAAATCTATAAACTTCTTACAAAAAACTTAGGTATAAATCTTTATAACTTTGGATTAGGTAGGCAGTGTTTTTCTCTTCTTTATTTTTTTCTTTTCTTTTCTCTTTTCTTTTTTAAAAGCATAATAACCCAAGAAAAAATAGCTAAATTGGGCTTATAAAATTTAACAACTTTGGTTCTTCAGTGGATACCACCAACAATCCATAGAATGAAAAGACAATCCATAGAATGAGAGAAAATATTTTCAAATTATATATTGCAGAAGGGACTTGCATCCAGACCAGAATAAAGAATTCCTACATCTCAACAACAAAGACAAACGATCCAACTCAAAAATGGGCAAAGGATGTGAATAGATATTTCTCCAAAGAAGATATACAAACAGCCAATAAACACCTTATGAAAAGGTACTCAGCCTTCACCTTAGTCATCCAGAAAATGCAAGTCAAAACCACAATGAGGTAGCGCTTCGCAGCCGCTAGGATGGCCACGTTGCAAAAGACAGTAAGTGTTGACGAGGAAATGGGGAAACGAAGCCCCACACATGGCACCTTCGGTGGTAAATGATGCAGCCACTTTGTAAAACAGCGCGGCAGCTCCTCACACCGTTAAACGTCATTACCACGTGACTCAAACTCCGCTCCTAAGGATACACGCAAAGTAATCGAAAAGACGCGTCCACACGAAAACATGCTCATGAATATTCACAGCAGCATTATTCATAACAGTAATAAAAAATGGGAGTAACCCAAATGCCCATCAACAGGTGAATGGCTACACAAACTGAGGTCTAGCCAAACAATGGGCTATTGTCAGTCGCTTAAAGGAACGAAGGATTGGTTCCTGCTCCTGGACGGATGAAACTTGAAGACATTACGTGAAGGGAAAGAAGGCAGATGCAACATCATTGTGGGGGGCGATGAAGACGGTCAGGAATTAGATCCTAGTGATGGCTGGGCAGTTCTACACGGAAAACACGGAAGTGTGCGCTTTAAAAGGGTCAGTGTTATGATACCGGAATTATATCACAGCCATATTGTGATGAAAAATAAATCTATCTGCTCTGTTGTCAGTGGAAGTCAATCTGATCACATGTTCCCTGTCACTGCGCATCAGCATATTGAGGACGGGGGTTTGGTCCTACGGGGCAGTGAGAAGGGACACTTCCATGGGCTTGACCGAGAGTCTTAAGTTTAAATTGAGGACTCGCCACAGAGCTCCCTGAGTCACCGAAATGCCCCTCCCAGCATACACACGTGGGACCTCATGTGTGTGCACTTTGGTGTGTGCGTTTGCAGGTGTCAGTGTATGCTTCGTGTGTATGTTAGATGTGCAGAGAGCATCTGTGAATGTCTGTATGTGTACACAGTGTGTGAGTGTGTGTGTGTGTGTGTGAGTGTGTGATGGGCCAGGGTAGGCTGCACATAAAGGCCGGGCAGGGCAAGAGTTCCTCAACACCCACCTTCGACCTTGCACCTCATCGTAAGTTTGTTGAAAGACTAATGGAGACCCCGACACCTCATGAGCACCAGGAGCCCATGCAGCCGTGGAGAGAGGGGCGAATGGGGGGGCTAACCACGAATGCACCCTGAATCGGCTGAGGCTGGGGCCAGCCTGGGAAGCAGGGAGTCGTCACCTGAATCAGGTCGAGCTTGGAGAAGAGGCCCATGCTCCTGGGCATCACACAGGCCGAGGAGCAGCACTGCTGGGCCATGTTGTCGATGGCCATTTGCATATAGTTGAGCAGCTGGCTCTGCAGGAGGAGCAGGAAGAGGAGGGGGAGGCAGCGGCTCAGTCCTCTCCCAGAATCCCCTGGCCCCTGGTCTCAGCTCTCTCAGGTCAGAGAAGCGACCGGGAGTCAGGAGCCATCTTCTCATCCTGGTCTGTGCCCCACTCCCAAAGGGCTTCCTCCAGCCCCTCCCGCCCGCAGGGTCTGGGGGTCCACACCTGGGGCAGGGGTGGGGCAGGGGCCCGGAGGCACCCAGCTTTCCTCACTCCAGGCAGCGCCTGCATCCTGGACTTCAGACCTCTGGGGTAGTGATCAGCTGCGGCAGCCTTGCTTCCCACCTTAAAAAGACCCAGAAGGGGCTCTTACCTGTGACCAGCCTACCCCCTCTCCAAGCTCCTTGGTTGGAGGTCAGCAGCCTACAGACCCCAACTTTCATGTCTTCCAAATTAGGGTCTTACGGGGCCTGGGAGGATCCTACATTTGATAAACACACCCTGCCCAGGTGGAATGTGCCCAGCCCAGCCCTGTGCCCCAGGTCTTAATCCCTACGCCCTCCCCGCAGCCCCAGCCCCTGAGGCTGGAAGGCCACAGTTCCGAGCATTTTTCGTGGGTGAGGACTGGGGGCGGGGGTCAGGAATTCACATTCCAAAGGCCAATAAGAAGCAGCTCAAGAGCCTAAGCTCAGAAATCCTGGCCCTAGTCATGAACTTCAACCATGACTTGCTCTCCTGAGCGCCACTTTCCTCATCTGTGAAATGGGTATGGGTGAAACCAAGCAAGCAATCATTCAGAGTGCCTATTCTGGGTTAGGCCTGGGGCTAAGCCCTTCCTGGTAAGGATCAAAGATAGTGCACAGCAACCACTCATTTCAATGTCATTCTTCACAAGCATGACAGAAGGACTGATCAAGCAGCCAGCATATGCCGGGCCCTGGGACTGGGCCGGGGATCCCAGCTCTGGTTCTTGGTAGAGCTGGGTCCTAACTATCTGCGGCTGCAGTTGTCCCATCAGTAAAGAAACATCTGCCCCATCTTACACAAGCCCTTCGAAAGCTAGCAGTCACCATGAAGTGCAAGTGGGTAAGTGGTGTGTGTGTGTGTGTGTGTGTGTGTGTGTGTGTATGTGTTCGGGGGTGAGGAGACAGCAGCCTCCGCCCCAGCCCCCGCCCCTGGGCCAGCAGACTGGACTCACATGATGGCTTCCCGTGTCTTCCTGAAAGGTGACAACATGTCCCGACTGCCACTGCTGCTCCTGGCTGCGGTGACACCTCTTCTGCAGCTGGCACAGCCGGATCTTGAGGGTCTGTGGTGAGAAGGGCTGGGTCACTTCAGGGTAGTGAGCCCACCCTGGCCCGAGAAGCTCCCTGCCCAGGGCGGTCTGAGTGAGGATGGGTGGGAGGTGGGGCCGTGGCAAGCACCAGGAGATTCAGCAGAGGGCATGTCCAGGCCGCCCGGGGATAGAACCCCCACTCAGCCCCCAGAGCCCCGTTTTTCCTCATCAGACCCAGAGCCATTGGTCTGTGCCCTCCTGGCCTCAAGGGGCTGCGGGGAGGACAGTGGGGAGCAAGGCTGTGGCCCTGCGCTGTGCTGAGCACAGTCCCACCTCCAGGCCCCATTGAGTTTGGAAGACACAGGACATCCCCAGTGTCCTCACTTCTCCGAGCCTTAGTTTTCTCACCTTGAAAATGGGATGGACAGCATGGCAGCAACTAAGGTGTTAAACTCAAGAAGGCATTAAACCCTTAGCAATCAGGATAAATAATATTTTTAAAAAATCAAAGTTAATGCAAAAAAGTTCATGATGCACAAAATATTACAATTTTTTAAAAAAGATAGGAGCCGACCCTGCAGTAACACATTCCTCTCACTCACCTGCCCTTGCTCAGCCCTTGGGATAGAAGCACCTGCCTGGAGGTGCTGGGTGAGGTTTAAAGGAGATAAAGCCTGTAAAATGCTTGTTGTGGTGCCAGCCACCAATCAAGGGCCCTGGTTCTCGCAATGAAGAAAGGTACAAAGTGGTGTAGGTGTTCAGTGCTGCCACCAGGGGGCAGACTCGCTGCAAACATCACCAACGTTCCTTTGCAAGAGTCAATCAACCTGTCCCCTTCCCCTCCCTGTTCCAGGGCCCCAGCTGCAGCACGTGATTCATGCCATGCCTTTGATTGGAATGCCCACCCTTCCTGGCGAAAGTTCTATATATCGCAAGAACTAACCAAGAAGGACGCACAGGGAGAGGACATTTTGGGGGCACTTCCTTTGGGACAGTTTGAGTTTGGTGTCTCTCAACAACTAGTGGCTAAGTTGCATGCCCCCCCTTTGTCAGATGAAGGAACTGAGGCTCAGTGAGTGCCGACGTGCCCAGGGTCATGCATCTAGAAAATTCCATTTGAACCCCAGGCTCTCTGCATCCAGAACTCCTGGCTTTTCTACCGCAAAGAACACCTTGTGAGCATAAGCCAAGCCTCAGGAGAGACCCTAAGCCAGTCAGCAGAAGGGCAGAGAAAGGGGTACAAGGCAGGTCTCTGGGGTGACAACCCCTTCCAGGGCCTCTGCTTCCGGGGTGGGGAGGGAAGGGGGCCCAAGGACCCCCGCTCCCTGGGCCAGTGGCAATGGGCTAGGCCGCAGGCAGCTGTTACCGGAATAAGAGCCCGATGGCTTTCCTCGAGGGACTCCAGGCTCTGGTGGACAGCCTGGCTCATCTTGGAGAAGGCCTCCAGGTGCGTCTGGATGTCCTGGCTGACGGCGAAGAGCTTCCCATAATGCTCCACCAGGGCCTCCACCAGGGCCTCCTCCTGGGCCTCCTCCGTCTCCTGCCCTTCATTGTAACCTATGGAGACAGAACTGCGGTGGGGTGGGTGGGCAGGAGAGCTGGCCCTCACCCGTCCCTTCAGTGGGTGATGCTAAGAAGGTAGACGGAGCTTCTGCTGCCGCCCCATCCAGCTGGGCTTCATCCCCAGTAGGGGGCGTGCAGGAGGCAGCCAACCCATGACTCTTGTCATTGATGTTTCTCTCTCTCTCTCTTTCTCTCTCTCTCCTCCCTTCTTCTCTGAAAAATAAAATAAAAATAAAATACGTGTTTGTCTTCCCTTCCCTTTTCTAATAAGTTTTCAGCACTGTAACAGTGGATTTTGGTATAAATCAGGATAAAACAAAACAAGATGCAAAAACCCATTCAGTTGTCCGCGTAATTTTAGTTGATCATAGCAAAACACCAACACAAACCAAAGACAAACAAAAGACTAGTAATAGTAGCTCACATTTACTGGGTGGGTGCTCGCTGCATCCGGTCCCCGTGCTACACGCTTAGGAAAGAGGCGTCCATCTAGTCCCCAGAACCGTTGCTGTTCCCATCGTACAGATTCAGAAACCAAGACCTTGAGAACCTACCACAGTCCACAGGGTTGCTGCTGGCAGGCCTGGGGCCCTCAGGCAGCTGGCTCAGCACCCGGGCCCTCCTCACCCACGAGGGCATGGGCCTCTGTGGCTCACCCTTCCGAGATGAGCGAGAGGCTCCGTGAGGCCACACACTGTGCTCCACTCCTGAGTCTAGGAAGTGGCCACACACAGGAAGCTACATACATACCCTTGGGGATTTTCTCAAGGACCTTAATCAGATAGTCTTCAAAGAGCTTGTACTTCTCCACCTCTCTCTTCAGCTTCCTCTGCCTGTGGGGACATTGCAGGGATGGTGGGAGCCAGACATGAGGCTCCCAGATCCTGACCCCTTGCAGGGCCACCCTCTGTGGTGCCTTGCTCAGAGCGGTGCTGGCCGGCCACTCCTCCCCCCATCAATGGGCCACTGACTTCAGTCTCTTCACCCCATTTGACTGCTGAGCACACCAAGCCACAAAGAGCTCAGAGAGAGGCCTGTGGTCAGGCGGTGAGGTAGGGCCCCGGGGAGTGAAGCCGGGATATTCTGGCTTGGAGATCTATGGTGCCTCTCCTGGAGGCTGAGCACATGCTGGGTGGCTTAAGCCCCTATTAGCCGGTGACCTGGCAGGTGTTTTACCTGTCTGTGCCCATCTGCGATGGGGGTCAGGAGAGACCCTCCCCGACAGGCTGGTCAGGACTGCGCCTGGGGGTCCTAGCACCTCCTAAGCACCCAGTGTGAGGTCAGGAACCCAGCATCCTTTAGAGGGGGGAGGGCCTCAAGCTGTGTGTCTGACTCTCAGGGGATCCCTAAGCAAGATGAGTCTCCACTCTGGGCCTCATCAAGGTCAACAGTGAAGGGCCGAGGGCAGAGGGCAGAGTAGGGCCTGCCCTGGCCAGCTGGCTGAGCCAACGGGGGGAGGGAGGGCCATCTCTGAGAGACAGTAGAGTGACCCATGGCAAGCCACTCTGCCTCGCAGGCCCCATGTTCTCGTCCTCACAGTCCTAGAAAATGCAGGGAAAATTTGTCTTTTCCCGCAAGTAGCACGCGGGGTCCTATGAGCCACGGTGCTAAACCTTCTGGGGCCGGGAACTTGATGAAGGGATTGGGCCTTTCTTCCCTAAAAATTGCTCAGACACACCCATTTGCACCTAATCCAGGCTTTGTGGGCGGCCTGAAATTGAAGGCCCCCTGGGAGGCAAGGACCCAGGGTCTTTACTCAGAGCCAGGCGGCAACCCCGCAGGCTGATTCTAGAGGGGCTGGGCCAACAGGTGCACAGGATGGCACCCACAGCCCTGCCTCCATGATGGGGCACCCTGCCTCTGTGATGGGAGGCCCTGCCTGAGGAGGGATGAAACTCACCCAGAGTCTCAGGTCATAGGACAGGAGCCAACCCCTCCACCCCACTCACCTCAGCTGCCCCTTCCCCTTTATTTCCAGGCCTCACTCTCCTCTATTTCCTGGCCTGGCATTTTAGCTCAGTCCCAGCCACTCAGTCCATGGCAGGCGGCCCTGGGGATGAGGCGGGGGGCCCGGTGGGGCCTGGAAAAACTCGTACTTGGCCTGGAGCTGGCAGAGTTCCTGTAACAGCACCTGCAGGTAACCGTCCTTGTCGCCATCGCCAGTATTGCTCGCGCCGGACGCCTGGCCTGTGGCCATGGCCCCTGGCATTGCCCTCACCACGTCAGGCTGCTCTGGAGGGGGAGGGCCATGGGGCCAGGCGGGAAGGTGCTGACCACAGGCAGGGCAGCAGCTTTGGTCTTCTGGTGCTCCCGATTGTCCTCGGTGGCCAGGGCACACTCCCACTTCACAGAAAGGCAAACAGGCTCAGAGGGGGTGGGGTGACCAACTCAAGGACACATAGTAGGACTGGATTTGGACTCGGGGCTCATTAAATCCAAAATTTGGGGTCTTTGAGCTGTGCCCCGGCCCTGGAAGGGCCAAACGTGCCATTCTGTAGCAGCCTGTGGCCCTGTCACCCCATAACTGGGACGGCCCCATCACCACCAGGTCCCGAGGGCACCAACATGCCGGACTCCAACAGGTGC
>PVJC01043114.1:0-14653 GCA_004026665.1 Murina feae
AGTCCAGGAAGCACAGAGAACCCCAAACAAAAGAAACCGAAGGAGGACCACACCAAGACATATCATAATTAAAATGCCAAGAGAAAAAGACAAGGAGAGAATCTTAAAAGCTGCAAGAGAAAAGCAGTTAGTTACCTACAAGGGGGCACCCATACTACTGTCAGCTGATTTCTCAACAGAAACTTTGCAGGCCAGAAGGGAGTGGCAAGAAATATTCAAAGTGATTAATAGCAAGAACCTACAGCCAAAATTACTTTACCCAGCAAAGCTATCATTCAGAATTGAAGGTCGGATAAAGAGCTTCACAGACAAGAAAAAGCTAAAAGAGTTCATCACTACCCAACCAGTATTATATGAAATGCTGAAAGGTATCCTTTGAGAAGAGGAAGAAGAAAAAGGAAAATAAAAATTATGAACAACAAATATGTATCTATCAACAAGTGAATCCAAGAATCAAGTGAATAAAAAATCTGATGAACAGAATAAACTGGTGAATAGAACAGAATCAGAGGCATAGAAAGGGAGTGGACTGACAATTTTGGGGGGTTAAGGGTGTTGGGGGTGCGTGAAGAGAATGGACAATAATCGTACACCTATGGATGAGGACAGTGGGGGGGCAAGGACAGAAGGTGGGGTGGGAACTGGGAGGAGGAGAGCTATGGGGGAAAAAAGAGGAACAACTGTAATAATCTGAACAATAAAGATAAATTAAAAAAAATAATAATGAGAGAGAATCATTGATTGGCTGCTTTCTGCACTCTCCACACTGGGGATCGAGCTCGCAAACCAGGCATGTGCCCTGACCAGAAATCGAACAGCGACACAGTCCCTAAGCAAAATAATTTAGATTCTTTTTAGTAATTTTATCTAAATTACTTGTGTCAAGAAAGATTTTTTAAGGATCATCCATTAGTATTTTAATCATTCTGTTTGAGAAAAATGACACTAAAGTTAATGAGAGACACAATCTAATCTAATAAAAGAGTAATATGCTAATTGTGTCACTCTGCTACATCCCAAGCCATGCCCACCAGCCAATCAGAGCGACTATGTGCAAATTAACCCAAACAAGACGGTGGCAAGCAGCCCCAGAGCTACAGCAAATAAGGTTCCAGCAATGGAGAAAGCTAAGGTTCCCGCCTGCCTAGGCCGGCTGTGGCCTCCACTCAAGGCAACAAAGTTTCAATTATAGAAGATCAATAAACCCCAGATACCTGTTTCCAGCCAGCCTCACTGGAAGCGTGGGGCTGATCAGCCCCTCACCCATCAGCCCCTCACCCAGGATGGCCCCACCCTCATGGGTTGAGGGTTCCTGCTGGGGGGCTTGACCAGCCTGCAAGCAGCCATCCGCCCCTCATCCAGATTGGCCAGGCACCCTAGCAGGAAACCCCCCCCCCAAAAGGGTTGTGGCCAACCTGCAAACAGCCATCAGCCACTCACCCAGGCTGGCCAGGCACCCCAGCAGGACCCCTCTCCCTGAAGGGGATGTGGCCAGTCTGAAAACAGCCCTCAGCCCCTCACCCAGGCTGGCCAGGAACCCCAGCATGACCCCCACCCTGATCTGGGACACCCTTCAGGACAAACCAGCTAGCCCCCACCCATGCACCAGGCCTCTATCCTATATAATAAAAGGATAATATGCAAATTGACCCTAACAGAAGAACCACTGGGAATGACTGGTCACTATGACACACACTGACCACCAGAGGGCAGATGCTCAATGCAGGAGCTGCCCATGGTGGTCAGTGCACTCCCACAGGGGAAACTCTGCTCAGCCACAAGCCAGGCTGCCAGCTGCCAGTACAGTGGTGGTAGTGGGAGCCTCTCCTGCCTCCTTAGCAGCGCTAAGGGTGTCCTACTACAGCTTAGGCCTATTCCCCACTGGCAAGTGGACATCCCCCAAGGGCTCCTGGGCTGCCAGAGGGATGTCTGACTGCCAGCTTAGGCCCAATCCCCCAGGGAGCAGGCCTAAGCCAGCAGGTGGAAATCCCCCAAGGGGTCCCAGACTGCAAGAGGGCACAGGCAGGGCTGAGGGACTCCCTGAGTGCACAAATTTTTGTGCACCAGGCCTCTAGTATATTATAGAGTCAATGACACAACTGGCTTTAAATGTGAGTAGTTCTTGCATTTTATTGTGTGCCTTTTACTGTGTGCTTTCATTGGCAGATGAAGTGCAATGTGGCCAGTTACTAGCTCAAATCTTGCACTTTAAGAGAAATACTGACAAGCAAATTATACCCAGGGAAGGATGGAGAATGATAAAAGGTTCAAAGTCATGTCATATGCAGAAGGACCAAAGATACCAGAAGCATTTAAGCTGAAGAAGAAAATGCTAATGAAGCAAAACAACCAACTAACCTATTTTCTTCTACTTAGCCTATACAGAGGCCTGGTGCATGAATTCGTGCATGAGTGGGGTTTGGCCAATCCTGCTTGATAGGGGTGGGGGTGCCAATCAGGGCCGGGCTGGCCAGGGGGCAAAGGGCTGTGGGAGGTTGCCTGGCCGGCCCCGCCTTTGATCAGAGGGGGAGGTGGGCCCAATTGGGGCCATATTGCATGTCAAAGCAACCAGTCATTCCGGTTGTTCTAGTGTTCTAGTCGCTTGGCTTTTATACATATAGATTCCTCCAAAGGAAAGAACCAGGCCAATATAAAGCAACAGATTGAAGTAAATTTCAGATCAGCAAAAGAAAGTATTTTCTAATAATAAGTACTGTCCAACAAAAGTCATTTATTTTGTTGTGTAGTGAGCTACCCCAAATCAGAATTTCAGGCTAGTTAGTAATAAAAACTGTGTCCCACAGTGGTTTTTATTACTAACTAGCAATGCATGGCCTTAATTATAGCTGACCATTAGTTCTTTCCATAAAGCCACTGCCTCCACTTGCCCACTTAGTTATCTGTTTTTTTAATTCAATAGCCCAAAACATGCAAAATTTCTTGAAAATCTCACTTTTTTTTTAAAGAAATCTGTATTCGTATTGTGTCTAAATTAGTTCCCCACATAGCTAACACTTGCACACTGCCTACTCTGTGCCAGTCATTATTCTCAACATTCAATTCATAGGTTATCAGTTAATATGTTGGTAAAATCACAATGAGATATGATTACACCCATAAGAGCCAGACATTATCAAGTGTTGGTGAGGATGCAGAGCAATTAGAAGTTTCATACTCTGCAAATAGGAGTATAAATTTGTAATGACATTTTGGAAAACCATCTGGTGTTATCTACTAAACTTTAACATACACATGTTGTATGAGCCATCTATTGCACGTGTACATATATGCTCACTAGAAATGTTCACACACACCAAAGGAGAAGTATAAAACTATCGAAAGCAACATTACTAATAATAGTTCCAAACTAAAAGCAATCCAAATATCCACTGACAGTGAAACAAATTTAACTGCGGCATAATACCGAATCTTAATGAAAATAAACAAATTTCAGATACATGCAACAACATGGAAGAATCTCATCAACATTATGTTGAGCAAAAAGCCATACCAAAAAGAAATATTTAACTGAACTATACACCAAGTTTTCAAAACAGGCACAACTAATTTATGGTATCAGAAATCAAAATAGTGGTTACCTTTGGAAAGAAGTGGCAAAATAGTGATTACTTTGGGGAGGGAAGTGGCAGGGATCCGAAAAGACCATGAATATGGTTTCTGAGGAGCTAAGTGCTCTGTTCTTGACCTCTGAGTGACAGTTACATATATTACACAATAGTTACAGTGGGTTACATGCACTGCTGTGCTCAAGCTGGTTCTTACTGGTTTGGAAGAACTATTATTAAATTTTCAGGAATTTTGTGAGCCAGCTGTAATTTAATAAAAATTAAATTACACCAACTTGGAATAAATTATATTAAAAACAAAGGTAATAGCCCTAGCCAGTTTGGCTCAGAGGATAGGGCATCAGCCTGCAGACTGAAGGGTCCTAGGTTTGATTCTGGTCAAGGGCACATGCCCAGGTTGCAGGTTCGATCCCCAGTGGGGGACATGGAGGAGGCAGCCGAACAATGATTCTCTCTCATCACTGATATTTCTCTCTCTCTCTCTCTCCCTCCCTATTCCTTATTCTCTGAAATCAATTAAATAAATAAATAAATAAATACAAAGGTAATAGTCAAAACTCTTCACTTCTCATTATTTAATGATTACCTATGTATGTGAGGTTACTTTGATCTATTGCATCATTATGGTGGAAACACTACAGAATGGTAGGCTTCTGCCCATCTCATCTCTATCAAGTTCAGTGAAATGAGTCATAGTGGAAGTATTTATACTGTAGAAAACAGAAAACGCTACTAATTAGGGTTTGATTTCTTATTAACTATCTAGTCTCAAGAAAGTAATTGAGGAAAATGTTAATAACACAGATGAACTTAAAAATGTTTCATTTCTATAGTAGTTACACTGTAATAGCACACAAAAATTAAGGAATTATTTTTCCAGTATTTGAAAATTACCTGATTCATTAAAATTGTTGAAATGGTGGATATATAAGTGAAGTTCCAAAATGTTTCTGTTGTTTTACTTTCATCTTACTCATTAACAAAAACAAAGTATCAACCAGCATTCATGTCAAACTACATTCCTATTCATCTTTCCATTGTAGCCACAAGCTGGCTATAGATACAAGAGTTGAGCAAAGGCACTCTCTGAGAGTCCACTGCCTCTATTAACACTTACAATAAAGAGCAGTCTACATTTTATTATTTGTAAATTACATGCTGCACATCCTTGGTATTGGTCAAATGTATAATATACTTGTGTGTGAATATGTATTTGTGTGTGTATATACATACACACTTTATTTTTAATTTTTTGGAAAAGCTATTATTAAATTTTCCAGTATACTAATGAGAAGGAAAGTTTTCAAAAATGGATGCTTGTTATATGTAATTTAGTGTAAGCTTGATAATTTTAAATTAAGTCTCTGAATATAATTTATCAAACTTTAATTTGAATTCCATTTAAAAAAATACACAGCTTTAATCATAAGATCATAAAAGCACAGCTCATTTCACTAAGAGTTAATTAACCATAAAGCCAAAGTCTTAAAAATACTCAAGAATCAGAGTTGAATGAATTAAATTTATTTTTGGTAACAATAGAAAAACATTTCTTCTGACAACTAATATCTCATAGACTATCCTTTTTAAATTAAAAATTGCATGTTAAAAGTGATATGGCAGTACTTGCATCCTCCAAAACCACATCAAAATTACAACTAAAGTACAGAACAACCATCATGCAGAACTACCAGAAATTTGGCTGAATGTAAGTCCTACAAACAGAGAAGTAAAGAAGACAGTACATCGAGACTGGTAAGAGGGATAGAGGCACAGAATGAGCTGGTCTGATATCCACGTGTGGCATGTTTTTAATGAGAAATATATTGGCTGAGGAGGCCTCTCATGAACAGCAAGGTGGACCCAGTTCCACACCAACCCATCAGTCCAGGGTTCCAGGGCGAGGAAGAGAATTCCCATAACTTCGGACAGTAATAACCAGCAGGGAGTGTGGCTAAGTGACATGGAGCCTGATAGAGTCTCAGGCAGTCCCTCTTAAAGAAGCAGTGCATGGACTTACTCAGACTCACTCTCTCATTGGGGCAGCAACATGAAAGGATCCAGGGACATACCAGGAGAAATGTTATTTTGCCTGGGTGGAAGGCAGTAGCCCACCCTGTTGGAAAACTACTTGCTGCACCATATGGTATTTCTAAGGCTCATTAAGAGACTGAAAATAACAACCAACCTCCAGACAGAAACAACTGACCCACCCTGTTAGAAAATTTCTCCCATAAATGTGGACATAGCCTGAGGCTAACTCAAGGCTGAATACAATCAGTCTGCAGTCAGAGGGCAGTCTCTGGAGACTTAGAGTATTTGTCTAATCTAATTAGTCAGAAATAGCGTTTGATATTGTCTTGCACAAGAGATTGGGAGGCGTAACAGATCTACCTAATACAAAGTCACAAAATCAAACAGGAAGCCAAAATGGGGAGACATAAAAACCAACCCCCAAATGAAAGAACAAGAGAATTCTCCAGAAGTGCTAAATGAAATGGAAATAAGAAATTTATCAGACATAAAGTTCAGAATCATGATGGTAAAGATGCTCAAAAGCATGAAAAAAATATATAGTAACTATGAAAAATGACAGAGCCCTAATAAAGAACACATTGGAAGGAATACACAGCAGATTAGGGAAAGTCAAGGATCAGATAAGTGAATTAGAAAACAGGGTAGAAAAAATATCTCTCAATCAGAGAACCAAAAAGAAAAAAAGGAGCTGTGGGACAACATGAAATGTAACAATATTCACATAATAGGTGTGCCTGAAGGAGAAGAAAGTGAGCAAGGGATAGGAAATGTGTTTAAAGAAATAATGGCAGAAAACTTCCCTAACCAGGTGAAGGAAAAAGTCACACAAGTACAGGAGGTACAGAGAGTCCCAAGCAAAAAGAAGGCAAACAGGTTTCCTCATGCCAAGACACATCATAATTAAAATGCCAAAAATTAAAGACAAAGATTCTTAAAGAAGGAAAAGAAAAGCAATTTATTACCTTCAAAGGAGCTCCCATAAGACTGTCAACTAATTTCTCATTAGAAACTCTACAGGCCAGAATGGAATGGCATGAAGTATTCAAGGTAATGAAAAGCAAGGGTCTGAAACCAAGATTACTATATCCAGCAAGGCAATCATTGAAAATAGATGGTGAAATAAGAGCTTTCCAGAGAAAAAAAAGGCTAAAGGAGTTTATAACTACCTAACCAACACTGCAAGAAAAGCTAAAGGGACTGCTATAATGAGAGGAGAGAGAGAGAGAGAGAGAGAGAGAGAGAGAGAGAGAGAGAGAGAGAAACATAGGTAAACAGAATTAAAATGGCGATAAATAAGTACTTACCTATAATAACCTCAAATGTAAATGGATTAAATGTTCCGGTCAAAAGACATAGTGTAGCTGAATGGATACAAAAACATGACCCAATTATATGCTACCTACAAGAGAACTACCTCAGAACAAAAGACACACACAGGATGAGAGTGAAGGGATGGAAAAAAATTTTCTATGAAAATGGAAAAGAAATAAAAGCTGGGGTAGCAATACTCATCCGACAAAACAGACTTCAAAATGAAGGCCATCACAAGAGAAACAAAGGTCGCTACATAATACTAAAGGGATTGATCCAACAAGAGGATATAACCCTGTTAAGCACATATGCACCCAATATAGGAGCACTTAAATATATTTTAAAAACTTCTAAAGGACTTTAAGGGATGGATCAACAACAACACAGTTATAGTAGAGAATTTTAACACCCCACTAACTTTACTGGATAGTTCTTCCAGACAAAAAATTGACAAGAAAATAGTGACTTTAAAGGACACCCTAGATCAGAGGGATTTAACAGACATTTATAAAACACATAACATATAACAAAACAGCATTCCAAAGCTGCAGTATAAGCATTCTTCTCAAGTGCACATGGGTCATTCACAAAGAGAGATCACATGTTAGTACACAAAACAAGCCTCTACAAGTTCAAGAAAACTGAAATCATGTCAAGCATCTTCTCAGATCATAATGGCATGAAATTATAAATCAACTACATTAAAACACTCAAAAACATTCAAACATATGGAGGCTAAATAGCATGTTATTAAACAATGAATGGGTTACCAAAGAGATCAAGAAATAAATAAAAAATTTCCTGGAAACAAATGAAAATGAACACACAAGAACCCAAAAATCTCTGGGACACAGTAAAAGCAGTCCTGAGAGGGAAGTTCATAACAGTACTTTAAAAAAAAAAAAAAAAAAAACAAGAAAAATTAATAATAAACTATTTACTCTACAATTTGAAGAATTAGAAAGAGAACAATAAGAAAAGCCAAGAGTGAGTAGAAGGAAGGAAATAATAAAGATTAGAGAAGAAATAAATATCATAGAGACTAAAAATACAATACAAAAAAAATCAATGAAACCAAGAGCTGGTTCTTTGAAAAGATAAGATTGATGAATCATTAGCCAGCCTCATCAAGAAACAAAGAGAGAGGACCCAAATATATAAAATCAAAAATGACAGCAGAGAAGTAACAACTGACACTACAGAAATACAAAGGATTCTAAGAAAATACTGTGAATGACTATATGCCAACAAGCTGCACAATGTGGATAAAATGGAAAAATTCCTACAAAAATAAAATCTCCCAAAACTCAATCAGAAAGAATCAGAAAACCTGAACAGACCAATAACTGAGGAAATACAAGTAGTAATCAAAAAACTCCCAGCAAACAAAAGCCAGGGTCTGGAGGGCTTCACAGAGGAGTTTCACCAAACATTCAAAAAGAGCTAACACCTATCTTCCTCAAACTATTCCAAATTATTCCAAGAGGAAGGGACACTTCCAACTTCTTTTTAAGATGTCAGCATTATCCTAATTCCAAAACCAGATAAAGACACTACAAAGAAAAATAATTACAGGCCAATATCCCTGATGAACATAGATGCTAAAATCCTCAATCAAATATTAGCAAATTGGATCCAGCAATATATTGAAAAGATTATACATCATGATCAAGTGGGATTTATTCCAGGGATACAAGGCTGATACAATATTTGCAAATCAATAAATAAGATACATCACATAAACAAAGTGAAAGACAAAAATCACATGATCCTATCAATAGACAAAAAGCATTCAACAAAATCCAACACCTAGCTTTTATAAAAACCCTCAGTAAAGTGGGAATAGAGGGATCATAGCTCAACATGATAAAGGCCATATATGACAAACCTACAGTGAACATCATATTCAATGGGAAAAAACTAAAACCATTTCCCCTAGCTGATTGACATAGCTCAATGGTTAAGCATAAACCTATGAACCAGGAGGTCACGATTTGATTCCTGATTAGTGTACATGCCTGGGTTGCAGGCTCAATCCCCAGTGAGGGGCAGCAGAAGGTAACTGATCAATGATTCTCTCTTACCATTGATGTCTCTCTCTCTCTCTCTCTCCCCTCTCACTTCCTCTCTGAAATCCATTAAAATATTTTAAAAATAAAATGATGCTATTTATCCTAAGAACAGGAACAAGGCAGGAATGTTTGCTTTTATCACTCTTATTCAACATAGTACTGGAAGTCCTAGCCACAGCAATCAGACAAGAAGAAATAAAAGGCATCCAAATTGGAAAGGAGGAAGTAAAACTCTCATTATTCGCTGACAACATGATATTGTACATAGAAAATCCTAAAGACTCCAGCAAAAAATACTACTAGATTTAATAAAGGAATTGCAATGTAGCAGGATACATAATTAAACACCCAAAAACCAATGGCTTTTTTATACACTAATAATGAATCCTTAGAACAAGAAACTAAACAAACAATCCCATATACAATTGGAACAAAAAAATTAAAATACCTAGGAATAATCTTAACCAAGGAGGTAAAAGACCTGTACTCAGAATGTTGAAAACATTCAACAGGATGTTGAAAAAGCAGAAGAAGATATAAACAAGTGGAAGAATATACCATGTTCATGGATTTTTGGAATTAACATCATTAAAGTCTCCATACAACACAAAGTAATCTACAGATTCAACACAATCCATATTAAAATACCAACAGCATATTTCAAAGATCTAGAACAATTACTCAAAAACTATATATGGAACCAAAAAAGACCCTGAATAGCCACAGTGATCTTGAAAAAGAACGAAGTTGAAGGAATCACAATATCAGATATTGAGTTATACTACAAAGCCACCATAATCAAAACAGCCTAGTACTGGCACAAGAACAGGCACATAGATCAATGGAACAGAATAGAGACCCCTGAAATTGACCCAAGCCATTATGCTCAATTAATATTTGACAAAGAAGGCAAGAACATACAATGGTGTTAATATAGTCTCTTCAACAAATGGTGTTGGGAAAATTGGACACATATATGCAAAAAAAATGAAACTAGACCACCAACTTATACCATACACTTATACCATAAACTCAAAATGGATAAAAAGACTTAAATTTCAGATGTAAAACCATAAAAATCCTAAAAGAAAGCATAGGTAGTAAAATCTCAGACATCTCTTATAGCAATATGTTTACAAATACATCTCCTCGAGCAAAGGAAACTAAGGAGAAAATAAACAAATGGGACTACATCAAAATAAAAAGCTTCTGCACAGCAAAAGAAACCATCAACAAAATGAAAAGGGAATCCACTGCATGAGAGAACATATTTGACAATGTTACATCTTATAAAGGGTTTATATCCAAAATATATAAGGAATTCATACAACTTAACAATAGAAAGACAAACAATCCAATTTAAAACTGGACAAAGGGCCTCAATAGACAATTCTCCAAAGTGGACATATAGATAACCAAGAGATATAAGAAAAAAATGCTCAAAGTCAGTGATCATCAGAGAGATGCAAATTAAAATAACAAAGAGGTATTACCTCACAACTGTCAGAATAGCTACCATCAACAAATCAACAAATGTCAAGTGCTGACAAGGATATTGAGAAAAGGGAACCCTAGTACACTGCTGGTGGGAATGCAGACTGGTGCAGTATTATGGAAAACAGTATGGCGTTTCCTTTAAAAATTAAAAATGGAACTTCTATTTGACCCAGTGATCCCACTACTAGGAATATAACCTAAGAAACCCGAAACACCAATCAGAAAGAATGTATGCACCCCTTTATTTATAGCAGCACAACTTACAAGAGCTAAGATCTGGAAATATCCCAGTAGGTTGGTGGATAAAAAAGTTATAGTACATTTATACCCTGGAATACTATGCAGTAGTAAAAAGAATGATCTCTTATCCTTTGTGGCAGCATAGAGGGACCTGGAGGGTATTATGCTAAGTGAAATAAGCTAGTCAGAGAAAGACAAGTATCATATTATCTCACTCATATGTGGAATCTAATTAACAAAATAAATTGATGAACAAAATAGATCCAGGGATATAGAAGCATAGAATAGACTTCAGAGGGAAGGTGGGGAAGGGTTGGTAGATGGGAAGAGATCAACCAATGAACTAATATGTATAGATGTATAACCCATGGACACAGACAACAGGGTGGAGAAGACCTAGGGTGGGGTAGGGGTAAACTAGAGGGGTTCAATGGAGAAAAATGGGGACATATATAATCCTTTCAATAACCAAGATTTCTTTTTTGTTTTTTAAAGTGCTGGCAGAGGTCATTGTTCCTCTGCAGAGACCTCCCCTCAACCTCCTCACCACATAGAACAGGCATATAGATCAATGGGATGAATTGATCTATATAAATATCAGGTGCCATATCTGAATTTACATCAACCTGGTCCACACTGTTCACCCCTCTCTGATGATTACATGAGAGCCTGCTCCACCCAACTTGCACCTCCACCCATTCTCTTTGCAGTGATTTTTCCATATGAATGGCCTGTCCTGGCTCAGGCTTTCCTAAAATCTCTCAAACAATAGCAAGTAGACTCAGTGTGTCCCATACCTCTCTATAAGTGACCCATGCCCATCACTAGAAGCAGTTTGCCAAGTTTCACAGCTTAGCCTCTCCTTGGCACCCCCAAGCCCAACAGAAGTAGCAGCCACCTGCAAATCACTCTGTAGCTCCTGCCAAGTGGCCCCAAGCAGGCACAGGCAGTGGCTAACTTTGCACCTTCTTGGAGGCCCCAGAGCCAGAGCACCTAGTAGACAGCTTCAGACCACACCAGATTACAATTCTACACATCCATAAGCTACACATTTAAGGGTGGATTTGGTGAGCACCAAAGCCCCACTGAAGCAAGGCCTGCTCTATAGGGATGTCTCCTGCACAGCATCTCTTCCACTGTAGTCGCAGCTGGTCTTCCCAGCCAATTGCCTGGAGGTTAATTCCTCCCAGTGATGCCAACAGCAATCAAAGCTCAACTGTATCAGGACAATGCACACAGTTCACACAGGGGTGCACCTAGAGGGCCCAGTTCAGGTGATTGGGGTGGTTGAGCCACTGGACACCCGCTATACAAGGCTACTCTACCAATTCCAGGAGATATAGAAGCTCTACCTAATACACAGAAAGAAACACAGGAAGTAGCCAAAATTCAGAGACAAAGAAATACATCAAAAATGAAGGAACAGAAGAAATCTCCAGAAAAATAACTAAATGAAATGGAAGCAAGCAAACTACTACATACAGAGTTCAAAACTATAGTTATAAGGATGTTCAAGGAACTTATTGAGAGCTTCAAGAATATTAGTGAGAATTTTAAGGAACTTAGTGAGAACATCAAAGATATGAATAAAGACCAGTCAGAAATGAAGGATACAATAACTGAAATGAAGGATAATTTACAGGGAATCAACAATAGAGTAGCGGACACCAAAAATCATTTCAGCAATTTGGAATATGAGGAGGCAAACACACACACACACATATACACACACAAAACAACAACAACAACAAAACAATCAAAACAGCAAAAAGAAAAAAGAACCCCAAAATATGAAGATACTTTAAGCAGCCTTTGGGACAACTTCAATAGTTCCAACATTCACATCATGGGGGTGCCAAAAAAATAAGAGAAGGAGCAAAAAATGGAAAACCTATTTGAAGAAATAATGATAGAAAACTTCCAATACCTGGTGAAAGATATAGACTTACAAGTCCAGAAAGCATAGAAAGTCTCAAACAAGATGAACCCAAAGAAATCCACATCAAGACAACATCATAATTAAAATGACAAAGGTTGATACAGTGCCTTGTCCCAGAGCAGATAGGGAAAGCAGCTGAAATGAGTAGCTTCCAGCCCGAATTGGCAGTGGAGATCGAGTTGGGAGACAGCCTGCAGCTGGATAAGACAGATGACTCCTGAGAGAGTTACTGCCAGCTTTTAAATCAGGACTGGTTTACGACACAGAGGAGCAGTGAATCGCAGGAAACTTCCATACTCTCCTGAATAGCTGACAAGACCAAGACGCACCAATCAGAAGAGCAGAAGAAGTGAATGACCCTCACTACTGCACATTTTTCTCTCTTTTTTTATTTTTTTTTTATTTTGTTTCTTTTTCTTTTTGTCCATTAAGAAACAATTTTTTGTCTTTTTTCCTCACTTGATTTTATCTTTTTAATTATTGTATCTTTATTTTTAATCAATATTATTACTACTACTATTTTTTTTCTTTTTCTAAGAGTCATTTTATTTTATCTTTATAGTATTTTGAGATTAGTGTTCTTCATTCTATTTTCAGATTTCCTATAGCATCATTTTATTATACTAGGGTTTTTTATAATTTTTGGTGAGACTGTCTCGCTTTTCCTTTTTGTTTTTTGGTTGTATTTTGGTTATTTTTTTTAATTCTGTTTCTCCTTATCTTGTTAGATGTTAATTGTTAATTGATTGATTAGTTGATGTACTCCATTCATCTATAGGTCTTTGTAGATGTCATTTGTTGCTACTAGTAGCTGTCCTATTTGAGTTTTATCCCCATACAATCTCTTCCCCCCTTCTATTTCATTCTTATTTTATCGCTCTTACCTTTTTTTTTTTCTTTGCCTTCCTTTTCCCAAATTTGTTCTGGCACTACCTTTCTCCTTTCTTTTCTTCTTTTTCTTTCTTTTTTTACCCCCTAACTCTCTTTTCTACGGTGGTAACCGTTAGTGGGTTATAAGTATCGTGAATACATTTGGGTTCACATCCTTGTGCATTGTGCCTTGCTGTGTTGTATTTTGTGCCTTTAAATCAACACAGGAAAGAAAAAACTATATAACCAGATACCCAGAGAAGATAGATCATGGGGAGACAAAGAAAGAGCCCGCATATGAAAGAAAAACAGGCATCACCAGAAAGGGAAGTAAATGAAATGGAAGCAAGCAAGTTGTCGGAGAAAGAATTCAGGGAAATGGTCATAAGGTGGATGAAAAGAATGGAAGACAAATTTGACAGTATGTGTAAGAACCAAGAAGAAATAAAGAAAAACCAAGAGGAAATGAAGAAGAACCAAGAAAAATGAAAAACGACATCACTGCTATGAAGAACTCAATAGAAAGCATCAAGAGTAGACTAGAAGAAGCAGAGGACCGCATCAGTGAGCTAGAAGACAAGGTAGAAAAAAATACCCAAGCAGAGTAGCGCCTAGAAAAAAGAATTAAAAACCAGGAGGAGAGCCTAAGAGAACTTTGGGACAACACAAAACAAAACAACATACGCATAATAGGGGTGCCAGAAGGAAAGGAAACTGAGCAAGGAATAGACAACTTGTTTAAAGAAATAATGACGGAAAACTTCCCTGAAATAGGGAAGAAAAAACCCACGCAAATCCAAGAAGCTCACAGAGTTCCAATCAAAATGAACCCCAAAACACCAATGCCAAGGCACATTATAATTAAATTGGCAAACACCAATGACAAAGAAAGAATCTTAACAGCGGCCAGAGAGAGACAGAAAGTTACCTACAAAGGCTCCCCAATCAGACTAGCGACTGATTTCTCAACAGAAACACATCAGGCAAGAAGGGAATGGAATGAAATATACAAAGTCATGCAAAGGAAGGGTCTGAATCCAAGAATACTGTACCCAGCAAGGCTATCAATCAAAATTGAGGGTGAAATTAGGAGCTTCACA
>PVJC01043117.1:0-14657 GCA_004026665.1 Murina feae
CGGGGTTTTCCCTGCTTTCTGGTGGCTGGAGGAAGATGGGCAGTAGGCAAGCTTGGGAGGCAGGCCGCACCCAGCCCTGGCCACGCTCAAAAAAGAGAACAACATGCAGGGGAGGGCAAGAGTCTGAGAGATCATCATAGAGGGGGATGCCTGCTCCAAGCCTCCACGGTGTGCCTGGGGGCAGGCCCCCGGCAGGTAGACACATACAGGAGGACTGCTCTGAGCCTCAGATGCGGCTGGGGGCAGGTCCCCAGTGGTGACACACACACACACACACACACACACACAGAAGGCGCCTGGCAGACTGGGGCCATCATAGGACATCCACTGAGGGGTCCCAGACTGTCAGAGGGCACAGGCCGGGCTGAGGGACTCCCTCCACCCCGAGTCTAGTATGTCTATAACAGTGGCATGGTATAGTGTAAAGAACTTGGCTTAGAATTCATTAGATGCCTACTTTTAGTTTTGGCCCTGCTTCTTACTAACTATGTGACTTTGGACAACTCAGTTAAATTACTTGATTTTCTGTGATTTAGCTGTGAAATGGGAATAAAAATGTCTTCTGTTGGACTTCTCTTTTAAGTGAGCCTCTAGATAAAAATCAAAGACTGCCTTTATTATTAGCAAATCTGCAATGGGAATATAGCTGTGACCTGAGGCCAACTTAGAACTTCTTCCTATAAACTCATTTATTTTTTATCTAAACAAATACCTTACAGGGAACAGTGTATGGTCTTTTCAGTAGATAGCTACCTGCATAGCGGATCATGCAAAGTATCACCAAAGAGAAAAAAGAGCTGGGCCCATGTTGTTTTCTTAATGCTACTGTCTTATCACTTGACTAACATGGCCAAATGGGTGTCCACAATCAGATACATCACTCCTTCTCTGGAGAGAAGCAAATAAACAATGCACAGAGGGGTCAGAAGTGTTGATTTCTATACTATCCCTACTTGAGAGGTGAAGCCAAGGTCCCTTATGGAAGGTCAGACTAAAGATGTCCCTTGCCCAGCTCACTGTTCGTTGTTAATATCAAATAGTAAAAGATATCCAAAAGCATTTTGAAAATTAAAGAAATTATTGTTAAATGAAAAATAATTCTATACCAACTATTGGGGGGGTTTTGAAATTAAAATTTTAAATGTCAGTTTCTCAGTAATCGTCTCTTAAAACTTAATCTGGTTTAAAATTTTTACTTGTCACTACTATATTTTATCTAAGAAATAATGCCATGGAAAATAATCATTACAAAAATATGTTCAGGGGCATATCACTATCTAAAACTACTACTTTATTTTTAAATATTAACTTAAATATTTCAGTTATTTATCCTTAAAATATTTGTTTAACAGTGGTCATTTCTGTTATTTACTTAGCAAGTGATATAATAATTTTGAACAAAATGTGCTGTCCTGTGCAAAATCTATATATATAAAAGCCTATGCGCAGTGACCGTCAGAGGGCAGACGCTCAACACAGGAGGTGCCCCCTGTTGGTCAGTGTGCTCCCACTTCCAACCTCCCATGGTCAGCCAACCTCCCGTGGTCCCTCCCCCCAGCTAGCCAACCTCCCGTGGTCCCTCCCTCTGGCTGGCCAGCCTCCCACAGTCCCTCTCCCCAGCTGGCCAACCTCTCACAGTCCCTCCCCCCTGACCAGCCAGCTTCCTGCAATCCCTCCCTCTGGCTGGCCAACTTCCCGCAGTCCCTTCCCCCTGGCCAGCCAACCTCACACGGTCCCTTCCCCAGCCGGGCAACCTCCCATGATTCCCCACCCTGCATGAATTCATGCATCTGAGAATATAACAGGTTAATTGATGCCCTGTGATATATAATTTCTCCTTATTAAAGTTTACCCATGTTCTTATATTTTTAATCTTTACTCTATTTTACACATCAGTAGTGATGTATTATTGTATCTCAAAAAACCAGTAATTACAACTGTATGACTAATTTTACTGCTAAGTTGGTTATGAAAAAAAATTTAACACATAATATAGCAAAATTTTTTGTTGTTATCAGGGTTATTTATTGTATAGAGATGTGAATAACCACAGCATGACAGCCATAAGAATAAGCCCTGAAACACTGGAGCAAGATGGTACTGTCGTGTTACCAGGTATGTTAGTGAACACCTCTTACTTCTTCACATTTGGTTTTAAGAAATGTGCATGTTAGGCCATTTAGACATATAAAGAGTGAGTAGCAAGGAAAAGTGCTTGCTTACAAATAGATTAAAAAATCTTGATATGCAAAACATTTTATAGTCTATATAAAGTTAATACATCTAAGGAAAACAAACATCAAGGATATAGTATAAAGTGTTTTCATATTTTATTTTAAATTCTTGCCCATCTGCAGCCTGATCCCCCACCAAAGCTATTTCAGGTGCTGAGTTAGTAGGGTGATGTTTGTCTGACTCTCATATAGCTGGAATAAAGAATCTCCTGTTTATTTTTTACTTTAACAATGCACTTTGTGTTTTCTTCTATTTTTAAAGGGTTTTCACAGACAAAGATTTCAGGGAAGGTCAGGAATTTTCTAAAATTCCATCATTTATACTTTTAATAATACTCTGATAAAGCACTTTGGGAACAATTCCTTTGTTTTAATTGTGAGGTTTTACTCATATTTACTCAAATCACTAAGCTGTCTAAATTCTGAGGGAGTAGATCTTAAATTTTGTGGACTAGTAGGCAAATGTATAATATATTCTCAATTGGAAAGTCTTTGAATTTGCTTCTACCTTTAATAGATTCTAAAAGACTCTATTAAAATATTGAATACTTAATATATTTATCAATACTTCCATGGTAAGCAGCAATATTACCTCTTGTGCACTTGGCCAACTGAAAATGATAGAGAACTACTTCTGAGGATCACATTGGAAAGGATAGTTGCTCCCAGCCTGCTTGTTAATTTTTTAATATATTTTTGTAACTTCATCAAACATTTATTTGAGCTTTGCTGTACATACACATATCCAAATTAGTATAAATGACACTCGGTTAAAGAAATTGCCACATTTTATGTGTGTTTCAGAGAAAAGCTACTTTGGAAAATAGATGACTTATTAAAACAATTTGTAAATAGTCATCTGTTTTTAGATATCTGTACAGAATTTTTTTTTTTAACGTCACAAATTTGGATCATGTCTCTGGTTCGAATAACAATAATAATAGTAATATTACATATCTTAAGGTAACAGTGTGTGCCCCCATATAAAAGTGATTATACAGGGTAGGGGAAAGTAGATTTATAAATTGTAAAAACATGAAACACAGTTTGTTCTTGTATTATTATTTATTAATTGTATTTTCTATATAAACAACTGTAAACCTACTTTTGTCCTACCTTGTATTTATTGTATAGTATCATCTAAACAAAAAGAACGAAATTAATTGTAACTCCACTTCCCATATATAAACATTATAACATATTGGTGAATGCCCTTTCTATCTTTTTCCTGTGTATGTGAACATACTTGTAAAAAAGTGATTTTTTGCTACATACTGCTTTTTAATCTATCCTGTTCACTAAACGTTATGAATAAATTTTCAGGCTATTAAATAGTCTTCCACAATATAATTTTAATGTTACAAAATAGATTCCATTCATTAGCATATTGAGATGGAAGTTTCTTCCAATATTTTTGCAACATAAATTATACCATAATGAGTGTCCCTATTGCTCTGTCTTTGCAAGTCATTTTAGGATAATAATACTGAAAGACATTCTTAACCTTCATCCAATAGATAGCTACTAATATAAACAATTTACTTCTGAGAAACACTCATTTAATAGAAATTGACTAAGACCATTTGGTCTGTCTTCAGCTGTTTTATTTATGACACCATAATAACAAATAACTTATTACTGTCTTCAGCTTACATTATTTAACATATGAAATGCGACTTTTTACCAATACAAGTGTGGCTTTCTGTGTTTCATAAATATGTATCGTATTCACCGTGAAGAATGAAACAAACTTTAGAAGGATAGTCCCATGTTGTGTGTCTTCCGGACTGTCAGATGTTGCTTGATATTTCCTGAAGATGCTGTCTTATAACATTACATGATGGATGAAGAAAGGATAAAGAGAAAACCTTTTTGAAACCACACAGCAGGAAGACTTGCCCTCAAGACTGAAGAAGGCTTTTTTCATCTTTCCATTTCTCTGACCTGGACTGCAATTTCTTTAACAGCACTTTTTTTTTCTCTTTCTAGCTACAGACAGCTCTACCCTGTAGCTTTCTAATCAACTATAAGCAGAAGTGAATTGTTAGGATATAGACAGAATTCAATACCATGTTTAAAATTGATATAAATCTGGTAATTCTTTGAGCTTCATGATCCAACTTACCTCATAGTCTAGTTTATAAATTAGTTGTTTTAAACTTAGCATTGATGAACTTAAAATGTAGTTTCCCCCCCCTATTAATTGTCATTTTAGCCTTTTATGTGTTGGCATATCTTTTGTATTGTATTCTTATGTCAACCTGGTGACAGGTTGCCTCAGGTCATGAGAGTTTTTGCTACTCTTCTTGCGCCGCTTCAGTCCTCACCGCTGCAATTATCTGAATTATAATGAGTTTTTCTTCTTTGCTTTTTAGTTTAAAATCTTACTGCTTAGAGCTTGAGAAGCATCTTTCTTGCGCCTCTTTGTATTCTGTACAGTGGACTAGGAACTCTTTCTTTCGATTTCTCCTCTCTTTGATTACCAAGTCTCTTGGGCTACCAGTGGGCCTTGTCTCCCAGTTTCTATTTCCAGTTTGTGATCACTGAATTCTCTATTTGGTAAGGGTCTGCCTGTGTTTTGCATATTTATAATAAAGAAGTATGCTAGTATGAAGCTCCTGGGCAAAGATATAGAGTAAACCATCTTATTTGGGTGGGTTCCATTATTGCATTCCAAAAACAGAATTTTATGTTTTGTTGATTCAGGTGCAAATAGAAATGAAGTATTATTTTCTTGGTATAGCAAATTAATGGAGTGATTCATCCTAGTTCTCTGCAGTTATTTTGGGAAGTGTGTGTGTGTGTTTACTTGCTTGCTGAACATTTATTTGTCCAAAAGGATACAGTTTATACTTAGATGTTGATTTTGCTTGTAGTTTCATGTTATTTAGTAGCAGTCACTAACACATGCCCCAGTGGTCCTTCTGTAATACTGGTATCCCTTGTTACAATCGCATTTGTGCATTATTTTGATCAAAGTATATGGTATACTGTTCCACATATGGACATGTTGACAAAATATGGTATTCCAGCCAAAACATATGAGCACTTTCCAACAAAAAGAGCTACATAAGCATAGATTTGTCTGTTCTATGAAGGATGAACATTAAAAAATTGTGTAACATGCTAAATGTTAAAAATGCTGGGATTAAGCATGAAACGTCTAAGTAGAAACTGTAAACCCAGTTCTGTTTTATAAACCAAGGGATATCTGTAGTTGGGCACCATAGACTCAAGTACAGAAGTTTTAGGTCTGTCTGTATTTTTCTGTGACACTAATAACTGTTACGTATGTCCGAGGAAGAGTGTTGCTTACATTCGCATGTGATTGTATTGAAATGATTATAACCAATGACTGTAGTTTGTTTATTGTGGTGCATGTTTATGATCAGACTTTAATACTAATTCATTTTGAAAGTAGGTGGGCTCTGAGTTTCTTGATTATGGAAGGTTTATAAATGTAGGCACAAAATATATTAAGTATTATTAGTTGAATTATTTAGTTCCTGCTAATTTGTAATTCTTTATTAAAAAGCACAGTCTCCCTTTGAGTTTAAGTTTATCCTTATTGCGTGGAAAAGTCTCATTCTGACTTCATCAGAGGAGTAAAGTCATTTTGTGAGGTATTGGTTTATACTGTAAAATAATTACTTTTTCTTCCTTCTGCACAGATTGCCACACTGAAGGTCAAAATATTTTATTCACTGATGGAGAATATATTAATCAGATAGCTGCTTCAAGAGATGTAAGTACTCTGAATCATGAGTAGTTGATGTAAATGGAACCCCTTTCTTATATATTACTTGATTTGTGTTAAATGGAATATAGAACCTGAAAAGATCAATTTATGCAACATAATTCTGTGGATGTTTTATTTGTTTTAGGATGGCTTTGTTGTCAGAATATTTGCCACCAGCACGGAACCCGTTCTGCAACAAGAATTACAACTTAAACTGGCCAGAAAATGCTTACACGCTTGTGGTATCTCGCTATTTGATCTGGAAAAGGACTTGCATATTATAAGTAGGATGGTCAAATAAGCCTTTATTCCATATTTTAATTTTTAAGTTCTTTATTCTTTTGAAGACTAGCACTGTTTTCAGCAGTGTAGCTTATATTTTAGCAGCTATTTTGCTGTTACTTTAAAGCACACTTATGAATTAACATGTATAAGTATCCGGGAAATATGGCTCTTATATAGTATGATATATAAATGCCATTTTAAGGAAGCGACTAATAATTTTTCATTTTCATATTCAATAGATCAAAAGAAAATAAGTTTACATTTGGTAAGACTTAGGTGGACAACACTTGTGGACATCATTAGTTTATATGTTCCATCTATATTCAATTGTTTAAAATTTGAAAACTTCTTTTGTAAAATTTTACTACAGACATATACATAGTTATTTTTTTGAAACATTTAATTTTGGTTTGAATGTATTTTCAGATTAGCCATAGAATGATCCTTTAAATTGTGAAAATGGTAATTGACCTAACAAATTGATTAATAATCTTTCATTTTGATACAAATATAGAGACAACCTCAGTGTATTTCTCAGACTTGGTGTAATTATACTTGCAGTGTCGTAGTAGTGATTAGTACTACTAGTTTCCGTGGGGTATCAC
Organism: Murina feae; assembly: GCA_004026665.1. Lineage (NCBI taxonomy): Eukaryota > Metazoa > Chordata > Mammalia > Chiroptera > Vespertilionidae > Murina > Murina feae. The sequence continues at coordinate 6,864 of PVJC01043117.1, forward strand.
TTTTGGGTTAAACCTGCTGCAGGGTTAATAGTGCCACTTTTTAACATACGGGATTCTTTGCAAGACCCACATCTTTGACTATCTCACTAAATTTAATGAATGATATCAGTGATTTACTTTGCATACTAATTGAATTATATAGTATTTTTTCATAGAAAAATATTGAATTGAAATTAGAGTTTTTAAATTTAACAAGACAGTGAGCTAATTAATTAGTAATTTATATCATTGGACAAAATCATAAAATGTGCCATATATAATTATTTACTATTAGTTTTATAATTTGAAAATGCACATGTATGTGCTCAAATTCATAAAAGTTTTCTGTAGTAAAAAGCATGGGATGGAGAATCTGAAATACTTTAATTCAGATATTTGCATGGCGTTATTCATGCTCAAAGGTCTGGACAAACCTCATCAAGCTTTATATTTATTTATTTATAAACTAGACAGTATAATTGTGAGGATCAAATAGAATAAGGTTAAATGCATTCTATAATGTCTGTGTGCTAAAATTGTTATGCATTCAATAATTCAAGGGATATTGCTGGCATTTCTTTAAAAAACTTTTTTATATTTAAATAATTAATCTGACACTAGTTTGGAACAAATTAAGAAGTTTATGGTAACCATATCTTTCCTTAGAGTAATGTACCTATTAATATTTTTCAAAAATTCAGGCATATGACATTTTGTCGTACTTGTTTTTGTGTATATTAATTGAATTGAATTTTTAATTACTCAAAATAGTGCAAGTTGTGCGTGAAAATATTTCTATTAAAATAATAGAATTTATTAGTCTTACTGTATTATCAGGTACAGGGTTTGATGAAGAGTCAGCAATTCTTGGTGCAGGACGAGAGTTTGCACTAATGAAAACAGCAAATGGAAAGGTAAATTACTATTTTAGGATTAAAAATTAACATTCTCTGCTTTAAGAGATAGTCGATACAATCCATTGATTAGTTTATATAGTTCACATGTTTAAACAATCATTTTAAACTAGAGACCCAATGCACGAAATTCATGCATGGGTGGAGGGACCCATAGCTGGTCCTGCAATGATGCCAGCATCCCTCGCCTCAGACTCTGGTCCGAGGCCCCCCCACCCGCCTCCTTCCTGCCAGGGCACAGACAGTGGACATCCATGAAGGCGGACTCCTCGAGCCCAGTGTTCCTCGCCTCGGATTCCAGCCTGAGGCCTCTCCCCTCCACTCCCTCCACCCACTCAAGGCGCGGATGCTGGGCATCCCTGGAGGCAGACTCCATGAGTCCAGCTTTCCTCCCCGTGAACTCTGGCCAGAGGCTCCTGCCCTCCCTTTCCTCCACCTGGCCAGAGCACAAACACTGGGCTTGCGTCACTCTAAACCCAGTGTTCCTTGCTGCAGACTCCAACCCGAGGCCCCTCCCCTCCCTCCACCCAGCCAGGGCATAGACGCTGGGCATCCCTGGAGGAGGACTTCGTGAGCCCAGCTTTCCTCCCCACGAGCTCCAGCCAGAGGCCCCTGCCCTCCCTTTCCTCCACCTGGCTGGGTCGTAGATGCTGGGCATCCGTGGAGATGGACTCCACGAGCACAGCATTCCTTGCTGCAGACTCTGGCCTGAGACCCCTGCCCTCCCCTCCCTTCACCCCGGCGCCATCTCTGGCCTGAGCCCTTCCCCTCCGCTCACTTGGCGCAGACGGAGGCTCATGTTGCTGCAAGCCCAGGGTCCCTTGCCGCAGACTCTGGCCCGAGGGCTCTGCCCTCCAAGGAGTTGATGGTTAATTTACATATTACTCTTTTATAAGATAGGATTTTGATTTAAATTATTTCATGTTATATGGTAAAATTTTGTGCTAAAGTATGAAAGAAAATTGACATTTAAGAATATAAAACTATAAAATCTATATTTTTATAAATATTTACTTTTTTAATTATGGAACTCTTTGAGTTGGGGATAAATTCACATTTTGTGTTTATTTTGATGAATAGGATATCCATTGCAAATTTCTATAAATGAGCAGAAATATACAGACTATAAGTTGGAGGAAGTAGGAGCATGTGTAATTCAGTTATAGATTGTAGAGGTCAATCTAAGGAGTTGAAAAATTTTTTTTAATTTAATGCCTGTGAGGATAAAGTAAGAATTAAAAGAATTCTAAAATTTCTATACAAACACAGAGTTTTTGTATGTAGGGCTTTTTATACTGGAGAAAGTGACTTGAGAATTTTCTGAACTTGTTAAGTGTTTTGAGTTTTGAATATGTTTATTACACATATTTTTTCATATCTATTCAAGATACTTATAAAGTATCTTATAAAATTGAAAGATGACCTGTCAAACTATGCAATGCTTCCATGCCTATGGGCCTATTTTGTTCATGGGTTTATTTTGTTCATCAGATTACACCTGTAAGTGAAATCATGTGATATTTGTCTTTCTCTGCCTGGCTTATTTTAATTAGCATAATACTCTACAGGTCTATTCATGGTGTCTAAAGGGTAAGAGATCTTTCTTTTGTACAGCTGCATAGTATTCCATTCTGTAAATGTATCACAGTTTGTTTTTATCTTCTCATCTACTTTGGACAGTTTGGCTGTTTTCAGATCTTAGCTATTGTAAATAGCATTGTTGCGAATATAGGGGTGCCTGTATTCTTTCTGGTTGGTGTTTTGGGATTCTTAAGATATATTCCTGTAAGTGGGGTCACTGGATCACAAATTTAATTTTTTTAGGAAATTCCATATTCTTTTCCATAGTGGCTGTACCAGTTTGCATTCCCACCAGCAGTGTACTAGGATTCCCTTTTCTCTATATCCTTGCCAACACTTGTTGTTTGTTGATTTATTGGTGGTAGCCAATCTGCAGGTGTGAGGTGATACCTCATTGTCATTTTTATTTGCATCTCTCTGATGATTAGTGCCTTTGAACACTTTTTTATATACTGTCCATATGTCCTCTTTGGAGAAGTGTCTACTTAGGTGCTTTGCCCACTTTTAAATGGGATTGTTTTTCTTCCTTTTGCTGAGTTTGAATTGTAAAGTAAACCAAGGAACAAAATAGGTCCAGAGACATGGAAGCATGGCTGGGACTGATGAATCTCAGAGGGAAGTGTGTGTGGAGGAGGGCGGGGTGTGTGAGGGGAGACACAGAATAACCAAATAACTTATTTGCATATATGCATATACCATGGACATAGGCAGTAGCTTGGTTGAGGCCTGGGGAGGGGCAGTGGGAGAAAACGGGGGACATCAACAATAAAAATAAATAACTTTCCTTAAAAAAAGCTGAATTAAATTAAGGCATCAATTTAATTTTTGTAGATTTTATTTTTGTAATACAGTAAAGATAAATAATTTTTTTAAAAAAAGAAATACTAAAAACTAAAATAAAATTGAGAGACAAAAGTATTTTAAATAGCTAGGAAAAACCTATTTTGAACTCTGTCTTTTTGGGAAAATATGCTTGTTTCTCTCCTCAGCTCACATAAGTCAAATAGTATTAAAAAAGAGTTTGGGTTCTTGTTATTTTTGTTCTTCAATAAAACATGGAAGGTTTTTTTTTTCTGTCAAGTAAAACCTGTTGCACTATTCCAAAAGTCATTACAATTCCTGTTTTCTATTCTTCTTTTTCTTTTTTTTTCCTTTTTTTTAACATATCAGATATATTACACTGGAAAATACCAGAGTCTTGGAATCAAACAAGGTGGTCCTTCGGCAGGAAAATGGGTTGAGCTACCAATTACAAAATCTCCAAAGATTGTGCATTTTTCCGTTGGACATGATGGCTCTCATGCCCTTTTAGTTGCAGAAGATGGAAGCATATTTTTTACAGGATCTGCTAGTAAAGGAGAAGATGGAGAGTCAAGTAAGTTAACTAATCAACTGGACAGTCAGTAAAAATAGTGTAGAATTTATTAACGTAAAACATATCACTTTCAACCGCAGTTACCTCACCAAGTTAATAGAGGATTTTACATTGGGGCTTATTCAGTTAATGGTGGTGGTATACTGTTTATTAAAGAACTGTGATTGCAGATTGTATTCTGCAGTTCATATGCATGAATTTTTATATGCTTTATGTTTACTTGGCTATTTCTCTGTTTTTGTCAGTTATTATTTTTACAAACTTATTTATTTCAATATATTATTTTAAGTAATCCCATATTTTGAGAGTAATATATATTTCAGAATAAAGTAAACCTTATGTAACCTTCTGTATTAGTGTCAGTTATTGATGGATCACTGCTCTTGGTGTTATTTCTCTAAGATGAAAGCAAACCCTTAGCAATGAAGTCTTCCTCAAAGTGTCATGTTTCTCTTTTTATAGCTTCCCATTTACTTTATACAGTATAGCACACTGGAGTACCATCTTATGAGGAGTAGGTTTGAAGTCAACATCTAATGTAAAAATCATGTATAAATAAAAAGACCTTGACAGGAATGCCTTAAAGTAGTCAGAAGCTTTAGCACAGCCACTTTTTCCTTCTAGCATTCAGAGTAGCAAATAACAACACAGTTGCTGTGTATATCTAAGTGGATCATGTTATATGAAAAAATATAATGGTATTTTTAAGTCCCAGAACTGTACCCCACACAGCAGAATGTTTTATTCTGAAGGCATGCAAAATTCGTGTTGAATAAAAAACAGGAAGATTGATATTTCCCATATTTTACTGGTTTTAGGAACTTAAGTTTGGAAAGCAGAAGTTGCTTGAATCCTCCATCTTTAATTTATTTACTTTCCCTCCTTATGTATATTTCCCTTTCATACACATTAACTCTGTGTAGCTACTTAACACATATATTTGAATGAATGAGGAACTGATTTTACTTTCAAGATTCTACCATAAGAATATATGTAAGATAGCGTTTGAGAGAAAAGGGAATTTTTAAATATATGGTAATGGTTTTGATAATGTAAATAGCTAATCTTGAGATTGGGCTTCCCAGAAGTTTGGTAGAAGATTGTGTTTCCCATTGGGAATTTCATTGTGCTACAAAGAAGAAGATGTGACACTGATAGCCTGAATTTAATTAACGAGGTGAGGCTTGCAAGGTTGACACATTTTAATTAACATGTTGGGAAGTGTAGGCCTTTGTGAAAATAAAGTGTATCATAAGTGCAAATAACATGTTTTTTCCCCTTGTGGTTTATATACAAATTATTTTTATTTGTACATTGATGCCTTAATTTAACTTTTTTAAAGCTAAGAGCAGACGGCAATCAAAACCCTATAAACCTAAAAAGATAATTAAGATGGAAGGAAAAATTGTGGTGTATACAGCCTGCAATAATGGAAGTAGTTCTGTTATTTCTAAAGATGGAGAGTTATACATGTTTGGGAAAGATGCCATTTACTCTGATAGCTCAAGTAAGTTAAATTTAAACACTATTTCACTTTTATGCAAAGAAAGGTCAAGATTAGACATTATGTTTTGCATAGATATGTCTAGAAAATTAATATTTGTAGACTGCTTTCTCTACATTTTTCACATTTATTTGCAAATACAACATTTTGTGATTCCTTCCTGTATTATTTTTGGGAACACACTATAGTTTTATCAAAATGAATTATGGAACTTGGCTAGTGCAGCTGTATTTCAGCTGTTGCTTTCTCTGGAAAGCTTTCCCTAAGCTGTTAGATGCTCATGTGACATGTTTCTGGTAGTGCTGTGGGGAAATTATTTTTATAACATAGATGATTTCTGTTTGATGAATTACTATCTCCTCCCCTCCCCGTTAGGGAGAGATTCTCTTTCCCTTATTTACTACCAGAGACCCGGGGCACTGGTGGGGTCCCTCGTCTTGGCCTGCGGGGATCGGGCCGAAACTGGCTCTCCAACATCTCCCAAGGGGTTCCAGATTGCAAGAGGTATAGCCCAGGCCGAGGGACCCTCACCGGTGCACGATTGGGGCAGGGAGGGACAAGGGAGGGCTCCAGGGAGTGTCCGGCCCTTCTCACCCAGTCCTGATCAGCCAGACCCCAGCCGCAAGCTAACCTACTGGTTGGAGCATCTGCCCCCTGGTGGTCAGTGTGCGTCATAGCGACTAGTTGAATGGTCAAACAAATGATCAAGACATTTAGCATATTAGCTTTTATTATAGAGGATTATATCTCCAGTGTGCAGCACAGCGTCTGGTGCATAATAGGGGCTCAGTAATTACTTGTTAAGTGATTGAATGACATGTAAAACAAAAGTTTAAGAAGTGGATGTGAAGGATAGAACTAACCAGATAAATAAAGAGTTTTTTAATTATGAATTTTGATTTTAAAACATATTTGGTTGCTAGGTTTTCTTTCTGGCACTTAGAATTGAGTATAGTGATTGGGCAACCCACTTAGAAGGTGTTTATATAAGATAAATATGTAAAGCCTAGGGAAATGACATATCAAACATTCATAGCAATTATTAACTTGAACTGTGCTCAGGTGATATGTGAGTTGCTTAATGTGGTAATAATTAGATTTGTAGTTGGCCTTTACGTCAAATGAATCAAAATTGTGGAATGGGCTCATATATAGTTTAAAAATAATACTCACTGTAACTATTGCTTGCTAAAATCCTTTTGGCTTGCTAGGGCTTCATTATAACATTACAAAATTAATTTACTACCAGGCTTATGGCCACTTAATTCTCATTTTGGTGGGTTATTTTATCCCAGAAAAGTTCTGCATTGAGCCCTGGTGTTATTTGGCTAAGTGGTTAGAGCATTGGCCCTTGGACTCAAGGGTAACAGTTCAGCTCCCTGTCAAGGGTGTGTTTGAGCCCTGGCTCCAGTTGGAGAATATGTGGGAGGCAATCAGTGTCTCTCTCACATCCATGTTTCTCTCGCCCCCTTCTCCTTCCCTTCCATTCTCTAAGATCAATAGAAAAAAATATCGTTGGGTGAGGATTTAAAAAAAAAGAAGAAGAAAAGTTCAGCATTGGTAGGCTCAGAAAAGGCTTTTTTGTTGTTTCTTACTAAATTCGTGTCTTTCCTATAGGTTTGGTCACAGATTTGAAGGGCCATTTTGTAATTCAGGTAGCTATGGGCAAAGCACACACTTGTGTTTTAATGAAGAATGGAGAAGTTTGGACCTTTGGTGTAAATAATAAAGGACAGTGTGGACGAGATACTGGTGCCATGAACCAAGGTGGGAAAGGTAGGTGTTACTGTATTAATATTAAATTGTGTGTAGCCTTTTTATTAGCTTTTCAGAACAACATGGTAAAGAACTTAACTATTTTCAAAACAAATGGCTCCTTGATTTCACATTAAAAAATTAGGAAAACCACTGAATTTCTTGTTTATTTGACAGTATATCACTGGAATAATCAAATATACTTTACACCTTTAATTTCTGAGCAAATGTTTTTTACTTGTATGTTTTCTTAATTTTATATAAATACTAGAGGCCCGGTGCACGAAATTCGTGCACGGAGTGGGGGTGGTGGGTGGTGGTGGTGTCCCATAGACCAACCTGCACCCTTTCCAATCAGGGACCCTTTGAGGGCAGTCGACGTCCCTTTATAATCCAGGACTGCTGGCTCCTGACCTCTCAAATGCCGATTGCCCCTAACCACTCCCCTGGCAGCCTGATAAATGCCAAACTGGTCCTATGCTGGCCTGATTGATCCTAACTGCCTTCCCCATACCAGGATGGCACCCCCAACTGCTCTCCCCTGCAGGCCTGGATCCCCACCAACAGCCCTCCTCTGCCAGTCTGGTCCCCCCAACTGTGCTCCCCAGCAGGCCTGGGTCCATCCCAACTGCCCTCACCTACAGGCCTGGGTACCCCCCAACTGTCCTCCCCTGCAGGCCTGGATC
>PVJC01043118.1:0-14653 GCA_004026665.1 Murina feae
TCTTGGTTCTTACACATACTGTCAAATTTGTCTTCCATTCTTTTCATCCACCTTATGATCATTTCCCTGAATTCTTTCTCCGACAAGTTGCTTGCTTCCATTTCATTTACTTCCCTTTCTGGTGATGCCTGTTTTTCTTTCATATGTGGGCTGTTTCTTTGTCTCCCCATGATCTATCTCTTCTGGGTATCTGGTTATATAGTTTTTTCTCTCCTCTCTCAGGAGTCTTCTGTCTTATCCAGCTGCAGGCTGTCTCCCAGCTCAATCTCCACTGCCAATTCGGGCTGGAAGCTACTCGTTTCAGCTGCTTTCCCTATCTGCTCTGGGACAAGGCACTGTATACGTCTGCCTAAACCGCCACCATTTTTAATCTCCTCCAGTATTTTAGATTCTTTGTGGTTTTCTTGTATAACATGTCATCTGTTCATAGAGATAGTTTTAATTTTTCCTTTCAAATTTGAATGCCTTTTATTTCATTTTCTTGCCTGATTTCCCTGGCTAGAACCTTCAGTACAGTGTTGAATATAAGTGATGAGAGTGGACATCCTAGTCTTGTTTTTTATCTTAGGGGAAGTTTTCAGTCTTCCATCATTAAGTATGGCATTAGCTGTGAGTTTTTCATAGATGTCCTTTATCAGGTTAAAGAACTTCCCTTCTAATCTTACTATTTTGCTTGTTTGTTTTTAATCATGAAAGGATGCTGGATTTTGTTAAAGTTCTTTTCTGCGTGTGCTAGAATGACCATTGGTTTTTGTCCTTTATTATGTTGACTAGTGGCCTGGTGCATGAAATTTGTGCATGGGCGTGGGGGAAGGGGTTATCCCTCAGCCTGGAGAGGCCTGCACCCTCTCCAATCTGGGACCTCTCCAAGGATGTCTTTGTAGGATTGGGCCTGAACCGGCAGTCTCCAGGGATGTCTTTGTGGGATTGGGCCTGAACCCTCTTGCAATCCAGTACTGCTGGCTCCTAACTGCTCACCTGCCTGCCTGCCTAATTGCCCCTAACTACTCTGCCTGCAGGTCTTCTCACTCCCAACTGCCCCCCCTTGCTGGCCTGCTCCTTCCCCCTGTTGGCCTGCTCACCCTCAATTGCTCCCCCTACCAGCCTGCTCACTCGCAACTGCCCTCCCCTCCTGGCCTGATTGCCCCTAACCACCTCTGCCTCAGCCCCACCACCATGACTTTGTCTGGAAGGACGTCTGGAAGGTCTCCCAGTCTAATTAGCATATTACCTTTTTATTAGTATAGATATGTGGTATTACATTGATTAATTTGGATATGTTAATTCAATCTTGCATTCCAGGATAAATCACAGTGTGTCATCTTGGATACCCATATAGAAATTTGTGTACATCTGTGATTATTATTGAATCATCTTTGTTCATAGAATAAAATTACTGTATCAAAATTCTACAGTTACTCTCAAATTCCCCTACAAAAATGCTATATGAAGTTGTACTCCCACTTATAGTATAGAAAGTGCCTTCTTCCTCATGTCCCCTGGCAGCTGTCAATATTATCTTTAATCTTTGTTAAACTGCTGGGTGAAAATGGTATTTTATTTATTGTTATATTTTGTATTTCATGATTCTCAGTGAGTTTGGACATCTTATCACTCCTTTTTATCCATTTGTATTTCTTTTTCTATGAATCAAAAATGTATATTGTCCTATTTGTTTATAGAATAGAGAAGGCAGGGTGGACACATAAGTCTCAAGAGTAAATATTCCAGAACATATGAAAAAATGTTTAATGTCCAAGTATAATGTCACTAATATGATTAAGAAGTCCCTTGACAACAGTAGTCTAGCAGTTGTAGTTTTGGTTTTGTTTTGCCTTTGAACTTGGTGGGAGTCAGGGACATGCACAGTTGTTCTGATCCTTCCAGAGTGGCCTGGATAGTTGGTACCTCTCTCCACTATTCTGTGGCTAGTTTTCCTTACAGCCAGGCTTCCCCTCATTTCCAGCAGATCCTCTTGCTTTGTTTCCTGCCACCCTTACAACCAACTCATTGCCAAGGACCCGCTACCATCTCCTATCCTGCTCCTGGGCCAAGCCTACTTTGTAAAAGATGTTTTATTTATGAAGCATTTAATTGAATATATATGAGGCTCAGTTTCTCTCTCTCTCTCTCTCTCTCTCTCTCTCTCTCTCTCTCTCTCTCTTTCTCTCCAGCTCTCAGTAAGGGTTTTTTTCTCTTTGCCCCCACCCCCTCACTGCCTCCTGTTTCCTTGACTCACTCCATCTGCCTTGTCACTGGAGCAGCATGGGTGCCCTAGCCAAAGTGGGGCCTGTGGGAAGGATGATTTGCCATTTCACAGGGGCTGCTCTGCAGGGAAGCAGTTTTAGAAGGAAAGCAGATCTACTAATGATCAAGGCTAAATTTCCCATAAAAGAGCTCTAGTTCTAGGAGAGTAGAACCTCTCTGGAGGAGTGAGGTATAAAGGCAGGCAACTACTCAGAAACTGTAACGGTTATCAGCAGACCTTCCTTCAAGGCCTGAGCCTGCCACTTGTATGAAGTCTGAGTCCCCTTCTCTAGGCTTCTGTTGACTGATTGCCCCCAACTGCCCCCCCCCCCGACAACTGAGTAGGGATTGGTAATGTCTAACTGTTGGACACTATTTTTAATTGGCCCCTTTCCATGAATTTCCGCTGGGCAAAACTTTGTAAATTTAGCTGCTCAATTTGAGCTAGTGGGAAGACTAAAGAGGATTTGGGTAAATTTTCCTTTTCTGTTGAACACATCTCACACTCTTAGTGAGTTTCATGAGTTACATTACATGGCATCCATGACTCTGGCCATCCTAATCTTTTACTGAATGCATTGTATTTCTTTAAAAATTGGACTTCAATAATGTTGTAAATATTTTCCATCTATCATGAACCTTTTTATTCTCCCTCAAAGAGACTTCTAATTTGGGGCCTGTTATCAGAGATCCCAGGAAGGGCATCAAGGTTAGTTCAGGGAAGGGAGGCATGTGGAGGGCCCTTGGAGAATGCTTCCTTGCTTGGGTGTCTCCGAGGCTCATCATAGAACTTGGGGTTCTGAGTGGAGTTGGGGGTGGAGGAGGACATGGGCCGCTAGGACAGGCTAGTCTGTGAGGCCAGGATTCCTGCCTGAGGCTCTGGCACTGGCCCACCGCGGGCCAGGCGCCCGCAGCCCTGAATTCAGGGCTGAAGCGGGAGGCAGCAGCATGCGCAGTGTAGCTGTTGCCGCTACACCGGAGCTTCAGCAGCTGCCGCGGCTACTTGGCGGCGGCGGCTGCTGCTGCTGCTGCTGCTGCTGCTGCTGCTGCTGCTGCTGCTCTGCCGTCCGCCTCAGTCACTTCCAGTTCCTACTTGGCTGATCCAGGTCCGGGTCACTGCTTCCCCGCCGCTGGCTCGGCCTCTCGAGGCCTCCCTCCCTCCCGGGCAGGAGGGGGCCAGCGTGGGCAGCTGAGCAGGGTCCTGAAGAGCCGCAAAGGCAGGTCCCCCAGGCAGCCGATCCAGGCCCGCCGCCGCCGCCCCGAGAGCCCTGGCCCGCTCACCGGCGGCGCAGCCAGCCGGGCTCATCTCCAGCCACCCCCTCGCTCGCATTCGGCCCCTTGGTCCTCAGTCCACCGAGGGGCACCATTCTGGAAGCAAGAACTTGAGGGCAAGAATCTGGCTTCCTTTTAGGTTAAAAAAAAAATATAAAGGATAAAAAAATTTCCTGGACCGGAGAGGTTACGGGCGTGGCACAGAGTTTGGAGACTGGCGCCCCCTCCTCGCCGGCGTCTAAGAGCAAAGTTGCAGCCGCCCCTCCCCGCCCGGGGGAGCCGAGCCCAGCTCTCCAGTTTCGCCCTGGTGGCGGCTGCACTTAGGGCAGGGTCCCAGCTCTGGCTGCGTTGAACGGTTCCCGCAGCCTTGGCACAGGCTAGCCCTCCCGCCTGCTGGCCCGGTGACTCGGGAGGACAAGCCGCTTCCAGGAGGCGGCGGCGGCACGGCTGGGGTCAGCGAGCAGCCGGAGGACAAGCGGGCAGAGGCCGAGCCAGGTGACCTGCCTGGGGGGCAGAGGGTCAGGGGAAAGGGAGAGCGCGAGGGTTTGGGGTGGTACCCAAGGACTCCTCCTTAGAGGGGAGATGCCCTTCCACTGCCTTGGCTCCCAGTCCCAGCCTCGGGGTTCCTTCTCTGCCAAGGCCTCCCAGTGAACTGAGATCCGGGGTGCCCGGAGGGAGGGCGGGGGCTGAGGGCGCTGAGCGAGGACGCACCAAACTTAGGGGCGAGTTGTCCGGCTCTGGCCGCAAGATTTGCATCAGACCGGATTCCTTCCCCACAACCCACAACCAGGGCAAGGGGTCCACAGTACTCTGTGTGTGTGTGTGTGTGTGTGTGTGTGTGTGTGTGTGTGTGTGTGTGTATATATATATATTTGATGCCTCCCCTTTCCATCGCTGGCATCTGTACATTTGGGGATATTTTCGGCGGTGAGTATACAGGTCTGTCGCAGGAATGGTTTGTGGTTGGGGAAAGACCTATAGTCTACAAGACATTCCAACCTGCCTGTAGTTATTTTCTAGTTTACATTTTCTAGTCATTAAAAAACCCAACAGGTATTTGAGCTATTCGTTTCTTATCTCTAGAGTGGAGAGCCCTTAAGTTTATCTCTGTGTCTTAAAAAATCTTATATTTGTATTTTTAGTTTGGTACTGGTTTTGGATATAGAGGTGACTCACATGACTTTTTTCTTTTCTTAATGTGTAGTGGGAATAAATATAGAGTAAAGGGATATACTTTTCTATGCAACTGTGTATATTTTTGTCAATAAAAGCTTTACATGAAACAAACAAATTATAGAATAGGATAAATTTCAGTTGATGTTTTGTAAAGTATTTAAAAATTTAAAGCAACTGCTTTTCTAACTTATATTTGCCCGACAACTCCACAATTTGTCCTTGAACTTCCTTTCTTAATTTTGACATTGACCATGGTAAGAGGAGCTTCAATGACATCATTTGCTCCAGTGACAGTTCTGGTGTTCCGTGACTGAAAGCACTTCTCTCTAAAACATAAGGCCTGGGCCTGCTCTTATACTTCAGCTGAGGCATTTCCAGGGATTTCTCTTAAGGGAAGTGTTTTGCTACCTGCGTGGCAATGCTTCACTCTCTTCTTACATAAATGAGCTTCAGGTTATCGTAGTCTCCTCTGGGTGTGCTTGAAGCAGTTAATATCAGAGCGTTCTGAGTCTTGAAGGGTGGTGCTGTTTGGAGTTTGGAACCAAGTAAATTTCTAGCTAGTATTATCATCTTGCATTTCTTTGCTGCTTAATTTTTTGGGTATGTCGTCTACTTATCTGCAACTTACTGGGCCTTTTTAAAGTATGTGGGAAAGATGGCATTGCTTTCATTTGACACAGAAACAAAAGTTCAGTTCTCCAAAGTCAGGCAGCTTACCAGTGGTAGTATCAAAATTCTGACCTGGATCTCCTGCTTTCAGCTCAAGGTTGTGTTTGTTTTTCCTAAAACATGACATTTTATACAAAAGTATTTCACTTGGCACATGTTTTGTGGATGGTATATCTTCTGAGCTACCAATTTTTTTTCTATTCTTTGTGCCAACTCACATCTTGGCCTTGTCTTTGCATAAGGCTGGCACTGTTCTTAGGGGAGAGTACAGGAGCAAAGCTTTCGAAAGGAGGGTCTGTGGTTTGTATTTCCCACGGATGGCCTCCTCTCCATTCATCTTCAGGGATAACAGGTGTTGAATAGAGTGAGTCACTAGGGCCCAAAAATGTCTGATATTTGTCTGACATCACTAGTTCAAGTATAATATTACTCCAGTCTTTACAAAGAAACTCATTCAGGAGGAGAAATTGGAGAGTATGAGTTTTGTTCATCACTGTACATAGGGAACTTAGATGCGAAAGAAGAAAAGGAGTTGAGTACCCAGTATTTCTCAAGTACCTACTTTTTTAGGTACTGTGCTGGATGATTTATGTTATTTTACTTAATCCTCACAACAATCCCAAGAGGGAGGTGGCTTTGTGCCCATTACACAGTGCTGGTTTGTGGATGATCTAGACAAATGTCTCAGACAAATGTCTCAACTGCTGGTCTCATAGTGCCAAAATGTAACCACTGTTGTACTTCACTCCGGAAATCATTCTGTTTGTCATGTGTCAGGCTGTCTCTCCAAAGGAACTGATGATAAATACAAGAACACCTAGCCCCTTGTTTTTCAGATATGGCTGTATCTAGAGCCTGGCAGTGTGGTTCAGTGGTTGAGCATTGACCTATGAACCAGGAGGCCACAGTTTGATTCCCAGTCAGAGCACATGCCCATGTTTGGGCTTGATCCCAGTGGGGGGTGTGCAGGAGGCAGCCAGCCCATTAAGGATTCTCTCTCATCATTGATTTTTCTATCTCTCTGTCCCTCTCCCTTCCTCTCTGAAATCAATAAAAAATTATATATATGTATCCATATATATCCATATATCTATATCTATATCTATATCTATCTATATCTATATATCTAGATACAGATATATATTAAAAATACAAATGTTGCCCTGGCCAGTGTGGCTCAGTTAGTTGGGCGTAGTCCCATGCACCAAAAGATTTCTGGTTCAGTTCTTGGTCAGGGCACATGCACAGGTTATGGAGTCTATTCCAGGTGGTGGTGGGGAGGGGTGGCATGTGGGAGACAGTTGATCCATGTTTTGTTCTCACATGGATCTCTCTCTCTCTCTCTCTCTCTCTCTCTCTCTCTTCCTCTCTCTCTAAAAATCAATTTAAAAATCTTTTAAAAATGCAAATATTAAGCTTCTGTGTGAATTGGTCTTCAATGAGGGCCAGGCCTTGGTATTTTTATTTTATTTTAATGTTTAAGTGAACTTTATATTAAATATAACATGAATTCAGGAAATTGTACAAATCCTAAATATACTAGTATAGTCTGATGGATCTTTACAAATTGAACACATCCATATAATAATCAGCACATCATTTAGGGAACAGAACATCGTCAGCACCCAGAAGCTTCCCTAGTTTCCCTTTTCAGTCACTGTCCCTCACCAACTGACACCACTGTTCAGACTTCTAAGACACTCACTTCTTTTTTTCTGTTTTGATACTTTATATGAGTGGAATCATACAGTATGTACTCGTTTGTATGTTTTCTTTCACTCACGGTAGCATTTTACAAGTCAGCCATGCTTTTGCAGTGGTTCATTCTTTTTTATTGCTAGCAGTATTCCATCATGTAGATGTTCCACATTTTGTGTCTCCATTCACCCATTGTTGGACATCTAGGTTGTTTCCAGTTTTGGGTTGCTATGAATGAAGCTAATGTGAATATCTTTGTGCATGTCTTCTGGTGCACATTTCTGTTGGAATTTATACATAGGAATGAACTGCTGGGTCATAGGGTGTGTACATGTTTAGCTTGAGTAGGTACTGCCCAATAGTTTTCCAAAGTGACCAGGTCTTGTTATTATTTCATTTTTTAAAGCTCCCCAAGTGACTTTAATATGCAGCCAGAGTTGAGAACCATTTTGATGGCTAATCTAGAGTTCAGCAATATAGCAACCTCTAGTGTCTGCCACCTTGCTGAGAACAATAAAGAGATACCAGCTTTCTTCTCAGCCTCAGATCTTCTAGAAAAATATCTGCTGGATTGGGCAGCTGTTGTCCATTTTCTCATATTCCCTTGTGCCAAGGTACCTTTATTGTGTCTGCCCACTCTCACTATGGTAATCTTTAGGCACATTTGTCTCTCTGCCAGTCTTGGAACTTCTCAAAGGCAGGAACCAGTGCTTGATCATGCTTATGATCCCAGCACTCTGTATTAGAACATGGCAGGTGCTCAGTAAATGTTTATTAAATGAATGATTCATAGTATGACTGAATGGTCAGAGGAGGTTTGGGCTGCCAAAGAGATACTACATCTTTGTACTAAAACTATGCACTTTATTCCTAGGAGATTGCCGTAGACCCTCGCTCATAGTCTAAATTAGTTTTATTTATCTAAGCATGTTATAATTATGGGTACTCCCATTGCTCATCCCACAATTGATTAGAAATAGCAAATTAGATTAGACGAGATAAGTTATGTGGAAACACTTTGTAAAGTGGAAAACAGATGTGAATAGAAACTTGTAATAAAGGGAGAAGAGGGACTTCTATAGATTAGATGTGCTGGCAAGGCAGAAAGAGTATATACCTAAATATAACATGGAAGAAGTGAAATAAACAGCACATCAAGTAAAGAGACAGAAAATTATAAAAAGCAGACACTCAAACATATAACCATCTGGGGCCTTTTGATGTGGTGTCAGGCAACCCAGTACATGTGTGGTTGGTCTAGTGGCTAGAGTTTGTGACTCTCCCTATCTTGTTCTGGGTTTGATTCCTGTCAAGAAAACTTTGTTCTTGAGAAGTAGTATAGTACTGCAGTGGCTAAGAGCTTGAACTTTGGACTTGAACTGTCCTGGGGTAGCCGATTATTAGGTATATATATATATTTTTATATTAGGTATATTCTAACTTCCTTAGTGATAGTGGTATATTATATTAGGTATATGCTACTTTATTGTTAATTATATGCTTATTAGGTATATGCTACCTCTTAATGTTAAATGAGAGATGCAAGTAAAGCACTTAGCGCAGTGCCTGGCACTGGGTAAAGTTAGTTACTAATTGGAATTTTAATATATTTTACTAGACTAGTGTTCACAATGATAACATTGCATTATGAAAAAAAGTTCACTCAGTACAGTTATGTTATGCAAGTTCCGTTTAAAAAGTGAGCCATGCTTTATAGAAAGATTTCTTTTTGAAATCTTAACATTAAAAAAAAAGTTGGATACAGGAAAGGGTAAATTGTGGACTCTGTGGAGAAATGGCTTCTCCAAGGGTTCTGAGGTTTTACACTAGTTACATTGAGAATTCAGACAGGGATGAAACAGGAAAATAAATCCAACCATCTTGTTTTTTAGTTCCATGCTTTATTTGGCAGAGACCACTTATTTTTGGAAAAACATTCTTAAAAAGTAAAGTTGAAGCTAAAATTCCCCACATATTTTCTAATAGTTAATACCCTTCTTCTGAAGACAAAACAAAGTTGATTGTTTCTGGGAACTTTAGATGAATAATGATGGCAGGCTCTGTTCTCCTGTGAACAGCAGAAATTATTCTTTTCAACATTATTAACATCTTTCACTCACAAATTGAAGTGCTTTTTTTCTGGACTTGAAATTTTTAGTGCTTCACATAATAGAAAATAATTTGAATTTAAATGAGAGGATGTTGAAATGTGTTTAAAATTATTTATATGTCATATTTAATTTGTTTATATCTTGTATTTGGAAGACTATATAAACACAGTTTAAATTTCAATGATATTGTAGAGCCCAGTGATATTGATGGAACAGAGATTGGAATTTTTAACTATAATTTCTGACAATAAGCATGTAGTCTTAAGAATTTTATGAATTGGTTATAAAAGTTCATCCTAAGTCTCCAGATGTTTGTCTTGCTGCTATTGTCAATGCTTAGCATCACCAATTTTTAACTGCTGAAAACAATCTGTATATTATTTTCTTTATAACAACTCTGGACTAGAAATATGTTTGGGGATTCAGTTCGAAAGAGGAACTAGAGAAGACAAAGCAACTGAATTCTTCAGAAACTATGAATTATTCAATTTTTAACCACATTAACTTCTTTATCTACCATTTTGTGCTAATAATATAAACAGTTTGATAGATTCCTCTTGGAATTGAAAAATCAGGAAAGCTTTCCACTTGTTCTTAATCTATGCACAAACTAGAAGAATGTGAAAACAGTATTTTCAGTTTCTCATGTTTACCTGGATAAAGTGGTTTAATTTTTGTCTTTTAAAGCAAGCATGCTTATTTTATAGTCACAACAGCTTGAAATTTGAAAATACACCCCAGAGTAAGATGCATTTTGTTTTAAACAATTAAAGAAATTGCTTTTGTTGTTTTTTGATGATGACTGACAAAAACATCCTCTAATATCCTCAGAAAAAGTAATAAACCTATTGAATTGGGATTGGGCATAGTTGAGGGGGGAGAATAAAAATCAATTGCCTCTATGCAAAAAACCCCACAGTATATAACACTTGAAAAGGAAACAGGTTGTTTATGAATGGGTTAATGTATACTGATAATACCAAAAGTAATATATTTTGTTAGAGAATTTGATCAAGGAATCTTCCTGACAGAAGATGTAAAAGTTATCTTGTTTTAAATCTAACTCACTCTAATTTTTTTAAAAAAATTATTTTAATTTTAAAAATATATATATATTTGCTTTCAGAGAGGAAGGGAGAAGGAGAGAGACATAGAAACATGAATGATGATCATTGATTGGCTGCCTCCAGCATGCTCCCTATTGGGGATTTAGCCGGCAACCTGGGTATCTTCACTGGCTAGGTCTCCAGCAAACGGAGGATATTTACCAATGATTGCTGAGAAATGTATGTAAATCAAGAGACTTATCTAGGCAGCCCTAACTGGTTTGGGTATTCCAGGGCTCTTGACTGGAATCGAACCTGGGACCCTTTAGTCTGTATGCCAGTGTTCTATCCACTGAGCCAAATCGTCTAGTGCAATATCTTTATTGTTGAAAGTATTACAGATGTTCCCCCCCTTTCCCCCCATTGGCCCCCTCCACCTTATTTCCGCCCTCCCTCAGGCCTTCATGTTGATTCTAATCCAGACTGCTTCTGGGGGCAATGGAGCACAATATAGGTCTTTATTAAAATCATACAATCTTGGCAAGCTATTCCTTACTCCAGCCCTATTCTAATTTGGTCATATGTATCTCTGAATTCCGCCCCCCCCCACCCCAAGCATCAGTCTGAGAGGTAAAGAGTCGCCAGCACAGCATAAGGTATGCAAAACCATTGGTGATGACATTGGAGTTAACACCAAAAGGATGTGCAAGGTCTGGCCTTTGAATTGTAAATGAAGAAGTGTGAGGGACACTTGCCAGTTTTAGGGCCTTTGCTTACCACCTTTTTAGAGGAGGTATATGTCCACTCAGTCCAGAAGCTGCTTTATATCTGGATTTCAACACTTACAGTGCCACTTCCTCTGCTGTCATTTGGGGGGAAAAAACTCATGACACCAGACATCTGTCTGACTAGCTCTAGGCTTTGTCATACCCTGGCAAATTGGACCCTACCACACAGAGAGCTGTGTGGGTTCCGAAATGTGGATTGTCTGAAATAGCATACACTCACACATCATTTCTATTTGACTTCTGGCAGAAGATTTACCTTCCTAATTAAGTTCTGCTTAGACAAATAGAGTAAAATCCCAGTTTTATACTTTCCTGGGACTTGAATATTATTACAGAGATCAGACATGTCAGTTGAGGGATTGAATAGGGCAATAGGGAAAAGAAGGAATTAAATTAAAATGAGATGAAATGCAGCAGTTTGCAAAGCAGTGAGTTATTAAGGACTTGTTTCACCAGAGACAGTGACATACAAGCTTCCCTACCCCTTGGAAGCATAGACATTATTTTAAGGGGTGTCAAGCTCTTAATATCTTTTATGAAGAGCCCAGTCTGTGAAGCAGGCCGGTATGCTAAGGAACATTCTGTCTTGTAATTTGTCTGTTCTTGGCTAGGTCTCCAGCAAACTGGGGATATTTACCAATGATTGCTGAGAAATGTATGTAAATCAAGAGACTTATCTAGGTAGCCCTAACTGGTTTGGCTCAGCGGATAGAGCGTTGGCCTGCAGACTGCAGGGTCCCGGGTTTGATTCCACTCAAGGGCATGTACCTTGGTTGCAGGCACATTCCCAGTAGGGGGTGTTCAGGAGGCAGCTGATCAATGTTTCTCTCTCATTGATGTTTCTAACTCTCTATCCCTCTCCCTTCCTCTCTGTAAAATGTCAATAACATATATTTTTTAAAAAGATAGTGCATAATTAATATGCACTATCAATAGAATGTAGTGTTTTACTAAAATAGAAATTTAACCACCACTTTTGGAAATGTATGTTGTGAATGTTTCAAAAAGTATTTGTACTGCAGTATAACCAGTTTGCATTCTTTGAAGACATGCTAGTGTTTGGGTATGTGTTTTGAATTGAGAAATCTTGATTTGAGATTCAGGTGCACAAACTGTTAAACCATTGTTTCCCATTCTATTATCTAGTCCTCAGGTCACTCATTATTTCTTATCTTACTAAAAGTCTCTCTATTTCACTGGGTTTGCAAGGTGTGAGATTTGCACATTAGAACTCTGTGACTTTGATTCTCCCAGGCAGTAACTTTGCTAATTTTTGGTGAGGTGTAAATGCTTTGTCAGTATTCTTCACTTCTCTCAATCATATTCTTCAAAATGAAGAATCTATTTTACCAAGTGATGGAATATATATGAGCCCTGATTTATCAAGGTGTACCAAAAAAAAAATGAGCCTTTTCCTGTCTTATCTTTTGGGAAAGGCATGCCAACAGGACAGGTATTACTGTTCGAAGAAATATCTTTTTAAATTTTAGGTTGAGAGGAAAGACAGATGGCAAATACTTGTTCACCATCTATATGGTAAGTGCTGTGTCTGGCATTGTGGAAAGAGGAAGATGTACATGGGAAATAGTGGAATTTAACAGTGTATAGCTAGGTATCCAAGTTAGTGGCTCCAGAGTATAGAGCATAATTCAGAGTTCAGAAGAAGAGAAACCCCCTGTGTACTGAGGTGTAGTGTTTGAGGAAGACCCCATGGAAAGGAGTGATACAGGATGGACCCTGAAGGACATCTAAGATTCAAATAGTTGAGGGAACTTTTTCATATCACAGAGAGGCATAGTGAAGAAAGTGAAGAATTATGGAGCAAACAAGAAGATGATGATGAGAAATGATGGGCTTGCTAAAGGTTGGACCAGGTTGAGAAGAAATGTGAATGCTATCCTGAAGAGTGTGGCCTTGAACTTGTAGGTAGTTATAGGCTTGGTTCCATTAGGCTGAGAGACATGGATATTAATGGAAAGCACCATTCCTGATGTCACTGGCATCTGAACTCTCAAATACCCATCTTACTATGTTTGGATTGTTTCCTAAGTACAAATCTTGTTTGTGATCAGATGGAAGAAAATTAATTAACTAATTACTTAATTAACTAATGTCTGTTAGGCATTGATGGACAATTCTGAAAATGACATACTTTTGAAAATGGGACTCACATATAAGCAAGGAGTGCCAAAAGTCATTGCCTAATGTATTATTGAAGGTAATACCATATTGCAAATTAACCCTTACACCCTCACAAGATGGCTCCCTATGACCAGGCTGGCAGGGAGGGTTAGTGAGGGATGACCAAATGACTGAACAAGCAGGCTGTGTGGGGTGACCAGGTCGGCAGGGGGGTTAATGAGGGACAACCAAATGACTGAATGGGGGGCAGTTGGGGGTGACCAGGCCAGCAGGGGTGGCAGTAAGAGACAACCAGGCCAGCCAGGGGGCAGTTAGGGGCAACCAGGCAGGCAAGTGAATGATTAGGAGTCAGGGGTCGGACATTCCCCCAAGGGATCCCAGATTGGAGAGGGTACAGGCTGGGCTGAGGGAACTTCCCCCCCCACCCCGCCCCATGCACGAATTTTGTGCACCGGGCCTGTAGTCTCCAATAAAGAAAATGGTAGCGATTTTGGCACATATTTCCTACCTGGATTAGCTGGTATAAGAAGGACTTTGTGCATGTGATTTATAGTCTCTTTCAAATTGCCTGCCATACCTTTCTTGCTTCTCATGATATAATTTGCCACATTTTCCTGTCCCATTCTGCTCTGGCTGCACCTGGAGTTGTTTTAGATCAGAATATGAACAGGTGAGTGTGGCTTATAGTGTTTGTCATTTAAGCTATCTTACAGTAAAACAGTCCAAAAAGTATAGCCTGCCCAGCCAGCATGACTCAGTGGTTGAGCATCAACCTATGAACCAGGTCACAGGTCAATTCCCAGTCGGGGCATATGCCCGGGTTGTGGGCTTAGATCCCCAGTGTGAGGGGTGCAGGAGGCAGCCAATCAATGATTATCTATCATCATCATTGATGTTTCTATCTCTCTCTGCCTTTCCCTTCCTCTCTGAAATAAAAAAAATGAAAAAATATATCTGTAGCCTACTCCAGCAAAGCAATAAACCCCATACTTCTTTCCAACTCTTCTTCTCTATAATGCTTAGATCATGATGCTTTGTGAGATTTAAAGGACAGGTCAGTAATTGCAGACTTTGCCCATACTCACACACAACTCAATGAAATACATAAGCATGGAGTTTGAAGCACCTTTGGTCACCTCATGGTCACAGGGCTTAATTTTACTAATGAGTACAAGTGTATGTTATGTTAGATACTATCTCTCCTAATAAATGCATGGAATTTTTTCATCCTTAATAATATATACATATATGTCTTTCAATTTATCTACTTAGGTATAATTGGTATGCAATGTTATATTAGTTTCAACTATGCAACATAGTGATTTAGCACTTCTATAGATTGCAAAGTGGTCACCACAGTGTCTAGTTACCATATGTCACCTTACAAAGTTAATACAATATTATTATTTTAAAAAAATCTTTATTGTTCATATTATTACAGTTGTTTCTCTTTTCCCCCCCATAGCTCCCCTCTTCCCAGTTCCCACCCCATCCACTGCCCTTA
>PVJC01043119.1:0-14653 GCA_004026665.1 Murina feae
TGCCTTAATAAAAGCTTTGAGCAAGGCCGGTGTGGTGGGCTATCTTACCCACTAGAGGTAAAGTTGCCACGCCTGGTCCCCATTATTCTAAATTAATTTTCTTCTAGTCTCTCTCTCTTCATTTTGCGTGCGGCCTCCTCCAGAACTCGAACCTGAACGGGAACCCTGAACCACGCGGGACGTGTAAGGGGCTCCTGCAAAAAAATAAATCATTTACATTAAGAACAGGAACAAGACATAAACGTCCATTTCCACCACCTTTTTTCAGAATAGTACTGGAAATTCTAGCCACAACAATAAAAAGGCATCCAAATTGAAAAGAAATAAGTAAAAGTGTCATTATTTGCAGATGGCATGATACATACAGTATTAGAAAACTCAAACAACTCCATAAAAAAAACTACTAGATTTTATAAATTCAGAAAAGTAGTAGAATACAAAATTAGTATTCAGAAATCAATTGTATTTTTATACTCCAATAATGAACTATCAGAAAGGAAGACTAAGAAAACAATTCAATTTACAATTGCATAAAAGAAAACTCACAAAACCTAAGAATACATTTAACCAAGGCAGTTCAGATATGTATTCAGAAAACTATAAAACACTGAAGAAAGAAATTGAAGAAGATACCAATAAACAAAAACCTAAATTGTGCTTACAGGTATGAAGAATTAACATCATTAAAATATCTATACTGCCCAAAACAATCTATAGATTTAACCAAATTCTTATAAAACAACAGTGTATTTGACCAAAGTAGAACAAATAATCCAAAAATTTATATGGAATCACAAAAGACCCCAAATAGCCCCAGAAATATTGACAAAGAACAAAGTTAGAGGGACTATGGTACCTGATTGCTATAGTAATCAAAACAGTTTAGAACAAGTGTAAGAAGATGCACATAGTCAATGGAATATAATAGAGGGCCCAAATATAAACCCATACTTATATGGTCAATTTGTATTTGACAAATGAGGCAAAAACATACAATGAGGGAAAGACAGGCTATTCAATAAATTGTGCTGGTAAATTTGGACAGATACATGAAAAAAAAAACTAGACCATTTTCTTACACCATGTAAAAGAATAAACTCAAAATGGATTGAATATTTTAATGTAAGACTTGAAAATTTGTAATAGGTTAGTTTGAAATTGATTGGCATATTGCTAGGGAATACTATGACTCAGTGGTTAAGAATGGAGATGTCAAACTTTTAAAACTATTTTCAAAAGCAAAAGAGTTTAAATATATGGCAATTCAAGATATGACTTTAGGTGATGGGCACATAAAGTCCACCATACAGACGATGTATTATAGAATTGTACACTTGAAACTTATATAATTTTATTAACCAGTGTAACCTCAATAAGTTTAATAAAAAGTTGAATCATAAAAAAATGTTTAAGTGAGGCAGACTTCAGAGGATGGTAGCTTGAGAAAACCCCTTGGCCTCTCCCCCTGAAATGTCAATAAGTTAACCAACTGTAATTCAACAAATAAATCACTGTTCAATACAGATGCATGCCTGAAAGACCTATACATTGAAACATCTAAAGGTGGGCAACTGGGAGAAAACAGGGAGATAAGAAGGGAGAAATGTGCAGATGGACTTTGGATGCAGCACCACAGCTAGGAACTCATGGCTTGGCTAGAAGAGGGGAGAAAGCCAGCAATATCAGATGCTTCTTTCAGTCAGAAGTAAACAGATAGTTGTGGAAGGGGGAAGGGGCTGTCTAGTCAGCTGATACCTGTCAGAGCATGAGGTCCTGCCATGTGGATCTCCATTATCTAGACAGGGGGTGGTGTTTCAGGAAAAAAAAACAAAAGAAATGGAATGACAATGCCCTGCCACAGCTTGGACTCCCCAAAACTCACCTCCCATTACTCTTGGAGCCAGGTCAAATGAGCATATTATCTGTAAACCAAGAGATATTGTAGTAGAACCACCGATACCCTCTACGACTGATCCCCAGGTGGAGTGCTTGGGGTGGGACCCCACAGAGGTCAGGGGACACCATTACAGAGAGGGCAAAACAAACTCCACCCCAAGTCATGTAGCTCTAGTACCTTAAGGAATCCCTGGAGGTCAAGACTGGGACATCACAGAGGTAAAAAAATCTCGTACTTCAGCACCACCTATTATAAAATAGTAGAAAGACCTCCTCAGAGGAAGCTTCTCTCAGCCATACATATAAACAGATATAAATGCCTAGGCAAAAGAGATGATCAAATACCATGAATAACCACAGTATAAAGGATGAACAGAAAGAAAATGAAAAATCCCTAGAAAGTAAGTGGTAACATATGAAAATATGTGATATAAATGACAGAAATTTCAAGATTGCATTTCTGAAAATACTCAATGAGATACCAAAAAAAGCAGACAATTCAGTACACACAGAAAACTCATCAATGGACAAAACGAGTGCTTTACTAAACACATCGAGACTTTAAAAAAGAACTCATCATAAATCCTGGTAATGAAACATGCAATTAAAGAGATTAAGAGTGAACTACTGAGCATAGAAAACAGAGCCAACCAGATGGAGGAAAGAATTAGTGATATCAAATATAGTAATCTAGAAATGATGCAGATGGAAGAAGAGAGAGAACTGACCATAAATAACAATAAAAGAACTCTATAGAAACTATCTGACACAAATAAAAAAATCAATATTAGAATTATAAGCATTTTGGAGGAGGAAGAGAAGAAGCAGGGAACAGAGAATCTACTCAAACAAATAATGGATGAGAACTTCCCAAACATATGGAAAGAACTAGGTCCTCAAATCCAAGAAACAAACAGGATGTCTAGTTACCTCAATCCAAAGAAGCCATCTCCAATACACTTGGTATTAAAACTCAAAAGTTAATAATAAAGAAAATATTCTCAAAGCAGCCAGGAAAAGAATTAAGTGACCTACAAAGGAAAACTCAACAGAATTTTATTCGAGGAACTTTATAAGCCAGAAGAGAGTGGAACCAAATATTCAAACATCTGAAAGAGAGAAATTATCACCCACAAAAAAATATATCCACCAAAATTATCCTTTAAATATGAATGATAAATAAAGACATTCCCAGGCATAAAGAAGCTGAGGGATTTTATCACTAGAAAATCTCCATGCAAGAAATACTTAAAGGAGTTATTCTACTTGAAACAAAGAACATAAAGTCGTTACACTACAACCAAAAAAAAAAAACGTACAGCACAAACAGGGATAATTTGTGACAACAAAACATAAAAGGGAAGAGATGAAGGTCTGAATTGGCAAAGGAGGATGAAGATCAGATGCACTCAAAAGAAAAAAAAAACTACAGTATATATGCAAAACTACAGTATATATATTCTCTCTCTCTCTCTCTCTCTCTCTCTCTCTCTCTATATATATATATATATATATATATATATATATATATATATATATATAATCTTAACCACACACAAAATCCCCAAACCAGTATGCATAACTTACAAAAAGAGGAAACAGAGGGAAAAAGTATGGAATACCACTAAACAAACACAACAAGAAAAAAACTACACAGATACACAAAGATAAAGAACCAATGGAGGCAAAGAGCTAACAGAAAACAAAGATATCAGGGCTATAGAAAATCCTCATACCTTAATGTAAATGGTCTTAATTCACCAATAAAGAGGCAAAGTATCAGAGTGGATTAAAAAACAAAATCCAACCAAATCTAAAAGTGGGCCTATAAGAGAAACATCTAAGCTGCAAAGACAAAGGTAGATTGAAAGTGAAAGGGTGGAAAATGATACTTTAAGAAAATAACATCCACATAAAAGTAGGTGTAGCCATACTTATATCTGACAAAATGGATTTCAAGATAAGAAAGATAACAAGAGACAAAGATGGACACTTTATAATGATAGTGGGGACACTACATCAAAGAAAACATAACACTTCTTAATATATATGCACCCAACCAGGAGCACTGAAATATATAAAATGACTGCTCAGAGAACTAAAGAGAGAAACATATCCTATCTAATAAAAGAGTAATATGAAAATTAACCATCACTCTGGGACAAAAATGGCAGTGCCCATAGCGGTGGGGCAGGACACTGGCAGCGTTATCCTGGCAACAGGAGCCCAGCAGGCAATCAGATCACAGAAAGCACCCAGCAGGGCCTGCTGGGAGGTCGCCATGATGACCCCCAAGCAGACAAGCGGGTACCGCAGGCGGTGACCAGCGGGGCCTGCTGGGTGCCAGCTGCAGAAGAGGGTGAGCCAGTGATGGGGCCTCTGCAGGTGGTGGCTGGCTGGGGGCAGCTTTGGACGAGGGGACCAGGGGATGCGAGCCATCAGGGACACCCCAACTGCCACCCCGGCCAGGACTCAGCCGGGGAGGCAGCTGCGGATGAGGGGAAGAGGGGGTGCAGCGAGCCAGAAGCATCAGAGATCCCCCAGCTGCCTCCCTGGCTAGGCCTCGGCCAGGACAGCAGCTGCAGACGAAGGGACAAGGGGGCATGAGCCATCGGGGACCTTGCAGGCAGCACCCAGCAGGGCCTGCTTGCCCATCCCTGGGTGTGGAGCAGACAGGCCTGGCAGAGAGCAGAGAACCATGTGGAGTGTGCCCAAGACATCAGTAGCACATCTTCTGAAGGCTCCCGAATTTGATAGGGTTCAGGTCCGGCTGAGGGACCTCCCCACCTGCCCTCCCCCTCCCCCACCTACCCGTGCACAAATTTTGTGCACCAGGCCCCTAGTCAACCATAATTATAGTTGGGGAACTTAATACTCATTTGATAGCACTAGACAGATCAACCAAACATAAAATCAATAGAGAAATACCAGTCTTAAAAGAAACACTATACCAAATAGACATAATTGACATGTATGGAATCTTTCATCACAGAACATCAGATTATAAATTGCTCCCCATTTTACATGGAAGATTCTTAGGATAGATCATATCTTGGGTCACAAAACTAGCATCAACAAATTAAAAGAGATTGAAATTATACAAAGCTTATTCTTCAACTATAAAATTAGAAATTAAAAATCAACTATAAAAAGAAAGTAATGTTCAAATACATGGAGATTAAAAATATACTACTAAAAATGACTTAGTCAAAGAAGAAATAAAAGATGAGGTTAAAAGATGTATAGAGGCAAATGAGACTGATAATATATCATATCAAAACATCTGGAATGCAGTGAAAGCAGTAATAAGACGGGAGTTTATATCATTACAGGCCTATGTCAAGAAACAAGAGATATCCCAAGTAAACAACCTAACATCTGCTGTGACTAGCAACCCAGCCTTACCTCCACCCAGGGTGCTCTCAGATACTATCTGTAACCATACAGCCACTCCAGCCAGGGACCTGCTGCCTTGGCTGTGTACCCATGGACACTAGGACTCAAGCCTCCCCAGCTGTGGTGTCCTATGAGTTCTGTAACACACTCCCTTCTCTCTGGCCCAAAGCTTTAGCTCCAGGTCCCACAACCATGTCATCAGCTGCCACTGCTACTGCCCAAGGAGCAGCTGAAGCCAGTGACTGCCTGAAGAGCAACCACAGCCAGCAACTGCTGGGGAGCAGCCAACACCTGCTACTGCCCAAAGAGCAGCTACAGTCTACAATAGGAAAAGCTGCATGAGCAGCAGCTTCTGTCCATCAATGCCCAAGGAGTAGCTATGTCCAGTAACCACACAAAAAACCATGTGAGGAGCTGCAGCCAAGACTGCTGAGGTGAAGCCAGGGCCCTTGACCACCC
The DNA here is from genome assembly GCA_004026665.1 of Murina feae. Classification (NCBI taxonomy): domain Eukaryota; kingdom Metazoa; phylum Chordata; class Mammalia; order Chiroptera; family Vespertilionidae; genus Murina; species Murina feae. Next base: position 5,752 of record PVJC01043119.1, read on the forward strand.
AAGAAGCAGCTTCCACCAACGACTGCCTGAGTAGCAGCCAACACCAGGGACTGAGCTAACAGCCACACAAGAAGCAGCAGCTGTGACCACCTGAGGAGCAGCTGCTGCCCATTAGCACAGGAAAAGCCATGCAAGCAGCAGCTGCCACAAATGCCCGAGGAGCAGCTACCACCAACAACCGCCCAAAGAGCAGCCATGGCCAGGGACCATGCTAAAAGCCACACAAGCAGCAGCAGCAGCAGCTGTGACCACATGAGGGATAGGTGCAGCTGGCAACCACGCAACAAACTATGCTAGCATCGGCCACCTCAGCTGCCTGAGGAGCAGCTGACGAGGCCAGCAAACACCTGAGGAGCAGCTGTGGTCAGAGACATGCCACCATCATGACTGCATGACCCACCACCAAGCCTACCATTGTAGCCACAGGCCCTGCACGACTTGACACCAAGATCCTTTGGTGAGAGCAAAACTGGGGAGACAGAAGAACAACTTCCAAAGGAAAGAAAAGGAGGAGTAACAAGAATAGGAACTAAATGAAACAGAGGTATGCAATGTGTCAGACAAAGAATTCAGACTAAGTCATACAGTTCATAAACCAGATGTATGAGAAAATCTACAACCTATACAAGAATCAAGAGATAATAAACACTGACATAGCTACAATAAAAACTCAATGGAAGGTTTCAACAGTAGACTAAGAGAAGCAGAGGGCCAAATTAGCAAATTAGAAGACAGGGAAGCAAAACACACCCAATCTGAACTGCAATTAGAGAAAAAAAAAATCAAGACAGAAGAAATGCCTAAGGGAGCTTTGGGACAACATGAAACGAAGCAACATACATATAATAGGGGTGCCAGAACGAAAAGAAGAAGAGCAAAAATTAGAAAACCTATTTGAAGAAATAAAGTCAGAAAACTTCCATGATTTGGGGAAGAAAAAAGTCACATAAGCAAAGACAGTCTGAAACAAGATGAAAAAAGGAGAAAAAAAAGACACATAGCAATTACAATGGCAAATGTTAATGACAAAGAGAGAACCTTAGAGGCTATAAGAGAGAGACAGAAAGTTATCTACAAGGTATCTCCCTTTAAATTATCAAATGATTTCTCAACAGAAACACATCAGGCCAGAAAGGAATGGAAGAAAGTATACAAAGTGATGCAAAGCAAGGAACTGAATCCAAGAATACTCTATCAAGCAAGGCTATCATTCAAAATTGAAGGTGAAATCAGGAGCTTTGCAGATAAAAAAAAAAAGTCTAAGGGAGTTTATCACTACCAAGACAGCAATGAAAGAAATGCTAAATGGATTATTGTAAAAAGAATTTCAAAAAAAGAAGAAAAACAGATAATAAATGGCTACAAACAAGTACCAATCAATAATAACTTAAATTGCAACTGAATTAGATGCTCCAATCAAAAGATATTGAGTGGCTAAATGGATAAAAAAACTTGACCCATATATATGCTGCCTACAAGAGACCCACCTTAGAGAAAGAGATTCTCACAGACCAAAAGTGAAGTGATGGAAAAATGTCTTTCAGAAAAATGGAAACAAAAAATAAAACCTGGAGTAGCAATACTATTATCTGACAAAATATACTTCAAAGAGAAAGCCATAAGAAAAAAAAAGGAAGCCCACTTCAAAATACTAAAGGGATCAATACAACAAGAGGATAAAACTCTGGTAAACATATATCCACCCAATGCAGGAGCACCCAAATACATAATAAATAAATAAATAAATAAATAAATAAATAAATAAATAAATCTTAAGGTTTCAAGGAAGAGATCAATGGCAACATGGTCATAGTAGAGGACTTTAATATCCCATTGACATCACTGAATAAATATTCTGGACAAAGTATCAGCAAAGAAACAGCAATCCTAAATGACTCACTAGATCAGAGGGATTTAATTGACATCTGCAGAACATTTCACCCCAAAATTACAGAATATACATTCTTCTCAAGTGCACATGGAGGATTTTCAAAAATAGGCCACATATTGGGTCACAGGCAAAGTCTCTCCAAATTCAAGAAGCTCAAAATCATATCAAGCATCTTCTCAGACTACAATGGCATAACATTAGAAATCAACTACAATAAAAAAATCCAAACACCTGGAGGTTGAACAGCATGCTATTAAACAATGATTGGGTTACCAAAGAGATCAAAGAAGAAATTAAAAATATCCTGGAAATGAGTGAGCATGATAACACAACAATCCATAATCTATGGGTCACAATGAAATCAGTCCTGAGAGGGAGGTTCATAGCACTGCAGACCTAATTCAAAAAACAACTACAAAAAATGGTAATAAATTATCTAACTCTATATCTTAAATAATTAGAAAGAGAATAGCAAGAAAAGGCCAGAGTGAGCAAATGGAAGGAGGTAATAAAGATTAGAGCAGAAAAAAATGATATAGAGACCAAATACAAAAGATCAATGTAACCAAGAACTGGTACTTTGAAAAGATAAGAAGATTGATGAACTCTAGCCAGCCTCACCAAGAAGCAAAGAGAGAGAACCCAAATAAACAAAATCAGAAATGAAAGAGGTAAAGCATTATTGGATGAAGATGCATGTCATACTCTAAAACAACTGGCAGAAAGATTAAAGGTTGCCCAGCAAACAATTTCTGATCATTTATGAGCAATGGGAAAGATTTTATAGGAAGGAAAATGGGTGCCACATCAATCTTTCATTTGAATGAAAGACAAATAGAAAACTGAAAAGTCATCAGTAAAATGTTGCTTCAACTGCATGAAAGAAAGTCTTTTTTGCATTGAATTGTGACTGGCAATGAAAAGTGGATTTATTTTGAGAATCCCAAATGCACAAAATCATGGGTTGATCCAGGTCAACCATAAACATCAACTGCAAGGCCAAATTGCTTCAGAAAGAAAACAATGTCCTGTGTTTAGTGGGATCAGGAAGGTGTGGTGTATTATGAGCTTCTAAAACCAGGTGAAACCATTAATACTGATCGCTACCAAAAACAAATAATCAATTTAAACCATGCTTTGATCATAAAATGACCAGAATGTGCCAGAAGTCTAGAAATTGAAGTTTCACTTAATGGAATGGGTAATTTATATTGGAAATGAAAGGTGCTTCCACTGAAAAGTAATTTGGCTTCATGATGACGCAGCATCACATACTTCAAAACCAGTTAAAGACACATTAAAAGATCTTGCCTGGGAAGTATTAACCCACCCGACATATTCACCAGACCTTGCTCCTTCAGATTACCACTTGTTCAGTTCAATGGCACATACACTTTCTGAGCAACACTTCAAAACATACAAAATGGAAAATTTGGTCTCTGAATGGTTTGCCTCAAAACAAGAAAAGTTATTTTGGGACGGTATCCATAAATTACCCAAAGATGGGGGGAATGTGTAGCTAGCAATGGACATTACTTTGAATAAAGCACTTTTGATGTTTCTATTGAAATTATTATGTTTTCTTTTATTACAAAATCCGAATTATTAACCAGTACACCTGGTAAGTGGTCATCAGCAGTCAAGTGGATTAGAAAACTGTGGTACATCTACACAATGGAATTCTATGCTGCTGTAAAAAAGAAGGAACTCCTAACATTTGCAACAGCATGGATGGAAATAGAGAGCATTATGCTAAGCAAAAGCAGAAGCAAGTCAGAGAAAATAAATACCACATGATCTCACTCATTTGTGGAATATAATGAACAACATAAACTGACTAGAGGCCCAATGTATAAAATTCATGCAAGAGTAGGCCTTCACAGCCCTGGCTGTCTCAGATCTCACAGCCCTGGCTTCATCCAGAAGGTCGTCTGGAAAGTCATCCAGATGGTTGTTCCACTGCTCGGCAGTTTGGTCAGTTTGCATATTATGCTCTCATTATTATAGATGAATAAAAATAGAACAAGAGACATAAAAGCATTAAACAGACTGTACAATCTATGAGGGTAGGTGAAGGGTGAGGGGGTAAAAGATTAACCAAAGGACTTGTATGAGTGCATATGAGCAAAACCAATGGGCAGACAGTAGGGGGGTGAGGGCTTGTGCTTGGGGGAGGGGGTGGCAGGAAAGAGGTCAATGGGGAAAAAGGAGACTCATGTAACACTTTAAGCAACAAATAATTGAAACAAGAAGTACATATGCATGCATATGAATACAGAGGATAGAGTCTGCAAGAATATTCTCCCAACTCTTAACAAAGGGAACTGTTTTCTACCAGACTAGTAGCCTGGTGCACAAAATTCATGCACATTAAAAGGAAATTAATTAACCGAAATATTTTAATATTGCTATTTGCCCTTTCTCTATAATAGAAGTATGAGAGATAATATATAAATTTATTAATAAATAAACAGTAACAAATGGATATAACAACAATAGAAGCATGATATAAAAACAACAAAGTCATGATATGAAAACAACAGTGATGCAAACAATGACTGATAAAATAATTAAACTTATTCTAATATCTTCCTGTAGACCACATTAAGAGTGATAACACTTTCAGAGTGCTTGACTAATTTCCCTGGTGCTGAAGTATTTAACGTCACATGCTCTTCGACCTCAAGAGAAAGCAACATGCAACTGACCATGTGCAAAAATGGGTTCAAGTAAGAAGTCATTAATTACACGAGAGATGCAAATCAAAACAACAATGTGGTATCATCTCACACCTGTCAGAATGGCCATCATCAACAAATCAACAAAGGACAAGTGCTGGAGAGGATGTGGAGAAAAAGGAACCCTTTTGCACTGCTGGTGGGAATGCAGACTGGTGCAGCCACCATGGAAGACAGTATGGAGTTTCCTCAAAAAATTAAAAATAGAACTGCCTTTTGACCCTGTGATCCCACTTCTGGAAATATATCCCAAGAAACACCAATCAGAAAGGATATATGCATCCCTATGTTCATAGCAGCACAATTTACCATAGCTAAGATTTGGAAACAGTCTAAGTGCCCATCATCAGATGAATGGATTAGAAAACTGTGGTACATCTACACAATGGAATACTATGCTGCTGTAAAAAAGAAGGAATTCTTACTATTTGCAGCAGCATGGATGGAACTGGAGAGCATTATGCTAAGTGAAACAAGCCAGTCAATGAAAGAAAAATACCACATGATCTCACTTATTTATGGGTAATAAAGACCATTATAAATTGATAAACATAAACAGATACAGAGGCAGAACAGCATTAACAGACTGTCAACCTATAGCTGGAAGGCTGTGGAGGGTTGGGGGGGAGTTAAGAGATCAACTGAAAGATTTGTATGCATGCATATGAGCATAATCAATGGACACAAGACACTGGGGGTTAGGGGAAGAGGGGGGAAGGTCAAGGGAAAAAATGGAGACCTATCTAACATGCATTGTAATACTTTAAGCAATAAAACAAAATTAAAAAAAAGAATATGCCTACTCTGTCTAGAGTTTGTCCTTGTGATTTATTAATAGTCATCGCAAATGCTGGCATCACAGGAAACTGTCATTGAATCAATGTAAATGGGATGCCAGTGTCAGATGGGGACAAAGCATTTCTTGGAATCAGAACAACCTCTCCCTCTGCAGATCCTATTAATACTTCAGCTTCAATAATGTTAGATTGTAAACTTTTGATAATAAATCTGGTACCATTACAAAGACCTCATTTACTATTTAGATTTCTCAATAGCATGATGATTGCACCCACTTTCATTTTTTAATTTTTTTTATTATACTTAAAATATTACAAAGAGTAGTACATATGTCTCTTTCCACCTCCCTTGACCTTCCCCCATCCTCCCCTACCCCCCAGTGATAAACAAAAATTAGATGCAGAAGCAGAGCAGCATTAAACAGACTGTCAAACTACAGGAGGAAGGCCAGGGAGTGTTGGTGGGGGAGGGAAAAGAGATCAACCAAAGGACTTTTAGGTGTCCATATAAGCATAACCAATACACCCAGTTTCAATTTTAATTTATGACACGGCATTCTTGAAGAGTAATACTATTAACAAATTTGATGGCAAAATTTTCCTTTTCAGCATCATCTGTTGAGTCAATGGAATTATCACTCAAATATGTGTGGAAATCTCCATTGAGTATATCCAAAATTTCTTCATTTACTTTTTGAATGTTTTCATTTTTTGGCCAAAGAATTGCATGTTTAGATATATTTTTAATATTTACTATAGATATAGTATTTTCAAAGATAGCTTTAATAATTGATCCATTACAAATCATTTTGCAGGGGATTTCAATAATATCTATTCCTAAATGAAAACTGCTATCAAGTCTGCCATCTCCAAGTTTTACTAAACATCAACTATAAGAAGAATCCCCTGATCTCATATTTGTTGTAAGAGACAACTTTCTGAAACATCCCCAAACATTACAGTACTTTAAACTTGTTTGTACTATGGCCGATCGCATAGTATGTGGTACAATACTGAGACATTGCCGAAAATCCCCTTTGAGAAGGAGAACTTTCCCACTAAATACAACATTCAAATCCTTAATTTCTCTTAGTAACCTGTCTATGGCATTTGTAGCATGACTGGATGCCATGGTGCATTCATCAATAATGAGAAGTTGTGCCTTTTTAATAGTTTTAGCAACTTCACTGTTTATATTGAGTCTAGAAATTGAGGTTTCATTTCATGGAATTGGTAATTTATATTGGGAATGAAAGGTGCTTCCACCAAGAAGTAAATTTACAGCAATTTCTGTAGACACTGTGGGTAAAACACTACCACTACAATCTCTAATATAATGCATTAAAACTTTATAAAGATATGCCTCCACGCTCCAAGGGCCGGTTCCTGCCTCAAACCTCGCCCTTGTGCTTAAGAGCTCTGGGAGGGAGCAGCTGTTTCCAGAAGGATCCCTGCAGGACTGACTTCCTTCTGGTTGGTGGAGCCTCAGTTGTGATTACACCCAGGGTTTTCATATAAATAGAAGATTGGTACCTGAAAGAAAGAAAAATACTGGCTTTTAGTTTTTCTTGTTTGTTTGTTTTAATCAGCTGAAACCTCATGTGTAACCATTAAGGAGTAAGGAGAGCTTTGTGCGCACAGCTCCAGAAAAAAACAAAAATCAAAACAACAGAAACTACTATACTTAATAAATGAATTCAGCAATGTAGCAGGATATAAAATTAACACCTAGAAATCCATGGCTTTTTTATACACCATCTGTTATATAGGATTTGTGATTTAATAGATCACCAAATCAACACATGCTACAACATCATTCTAAAAAAACAAGATGTTATAATGATGACTGTTAAAATATGATTCTCCTGTAAAAGTGTTTTCAATTCTGCTGGTTGCTTGATGGTCTAATTGATGAAAATGGTCACCAGTTTATTGGAAATTTTTCAAATATCCAATAGTAATTAAAACCCAAAGGGGCTCAGGCTGAGTATATAAAATCTCTCATTTCATTTTTATCTGAAAATGATTTCATCCTTCCTTAGATTTCTTCTTACAATATTGGGAGAATACTTGTCTGGAAAAATGATCTGGAATTCGCTCTTATTGCACATATAAAAAAACTTTAATTGAATTTATTTCTAATGTATTGGCCGATTATGTGGGTTTCTTAAATCAACTGACGTTATTAACATGGAATTTCATATTTTATTAAATAAACATATTAATTGAACCAGTAACATAGCATTAAAGAAGAAAAAGTCATTTTGTGATAGCAAATGTGTATGACATTCCTGAAACTTCTGGTTACTACACTAACACTAATATTGATATGGTTTAATTTATTTTTCTCTTCATCATACCTAATATGTTATTGCAGAAAGACATTTTCATATTACAGAAACATTTAACTCACCAGAATTTTTTGTTCCTGCAAGTACATGCCTGTGTGTGTATGTGTGTGCAAGCACTGTCAGAGAATAGTCTCTGGAGTCCACTAGAGCACAGTTGTTCAATATCGTAATTTAAAGCTGCTTATGCAACAAATGTAGCTGCTGTGAACAAAGAGCAGGTTGGCTAATAAACCACAACTATGTGTGGTGCCAACAAAATGCTACAGATGTCAGACATTTTAGTATCTCAGATCAAGCACTTTGTGTTTATATGTAAGCCTTATTTAGTCATGCAATTAAATGGTATATTTTTTCTTCAAAGCAAATTCAATTTCTTCACATTTTAGGTGTTTTCCTAATTTAAGTAAAGCAAGTGTTTAAGAATATGAGAGTGTCCATGAGAGCAGTGACTGTACTCCAATTTTTAAAAAGTTTATTTTTATAAATAATAGAAAGCTATATATTAATGAAGGTTGTTTATATTAAAATAAGTTGACAGCCATAGCTAACAATTATTTGGCTCAAAGATGTGTTTGTCACAAAACAGAGACTGTTTCACTTGAAAATCTACTTTGAAATTGGACAGATGATAAAGTCTTCTTATTGGGTTAAAATTTTGCATTGTGTACTAGAAATACATATAAACATCCAAAATTATTTGTCTACTTAGCCTATTTAAGGCAAAAGAAACAGGTACTATAAAATATGATGATACGCCTCAGAGATTTCTGACCCTAAGCATATTAAAATTAATAGAGAGATTTGAAAAGTGTTCAAAAAGGTCTAACTAAATAGTTGATTCTATAAAAATGTTTTACTTTATTCTATTGCATAGGTGAGTGTGTATTATCTTTCCTTCAGCTAAGGTGTGGCATCATTTATTTAATATATGTATGAATATATTTTTCTTCTAGATCAGGGGGAACAGTAAATTTTACTGTAAAAATTCAGATAGGAAATATTTTAGACTTGCAAGACATATGATCTCTGTGACAATTCCTAAATTCTCATGTTGTTGTGCAAAGGTAGCCATAAACAATTCACAAACAATGCATAAAATTACTTTAGCTATGGGTTACAAGTTTT
>PVJC01043120.1:0-14653 GCA_004026665.1 Murina feae
GCAGGTAGACACACACAGGAGGACTGCTCCGAGCCTCTGATGGGGCTGGGGGCAGGTCCCCAGTGATGACACACACACATACACACACACACACACAAAAGGCGCCTGGCAGACTGGGGCCATCATAGGACATCCACTGAGGGGTCCCAGACTGTGAGAGGGCACAGGTTGGGCTGAGGGACTCCCTCCACCCCGAGTGCACAAATTTTTGTGCACCGGGCCCCTAGTTAATATATAATACATAAAAGAATAAAATTAAATCCACAATGAATTAAAGATATATTTTTAAAAATTAAAATAATTTATTTACAAAGCACTAAATAATACCCAGATTAAATTGGAATCATTTAAAGGTCCCAAATGATTTTAATGTTCAGCTTGTATAAAATACTGTCTTAAGATTCTCCAACTTTCCAAAACTGACACCTGTAGTAATAGAAAATATCTAAATAGTCCTATAACAAATAAATTTAATTCATACTTTAAGAAAATGTCAACAAAGAACATTCTAATTTTAATGACAATCCTATACACTTTTAGAGAATAGGAAATGACATCTGCCCAACTGATTTTTAATGCTAGGATAATTTCGATGCCAAATGCATTATCTATTTACAAAAAGGAAAATATATGTCAATTTCATTTATGCACAGAGATGCAAAAAAATATATATAGTATGCATACCAAATTGCCTCTTATAAAGACACCAGTCATATTTGATTAGAACCCTCACAATGGACCTATTTTAACTTAATTAACTTTTTAAAGGACCTGTCTTCCAAGGCAGCCACATTCTGAGATACTAAGGGTTAGGACTTCAACATATGAAGGGGTGGAGGGGGTCTCTATGCTCATAACACCAATTAATGAAGAATTACAGGGCCAAGATCTAAATGAAGGAGGAAAGCTGGAATGCCACAATTTTCTTCCAGAATTGTGCATCAAATCTGAAAGAAACAACTGAGAGGCTGATAGATTCACAGAGCGAGGGGCTAAAAAATTGGAGAATATGGACTACCAAGGGACTCTAAAAAGCTATACTTCAGCCCTAGCTGGTTTTGCTTAGTGGATAGAGTATTGACCCGTGAACCCAAAGGTCCAGGGTTTGATTTCGGTCACAGGCATGTGCCCTGGTTGTGGGTTCGATCCCCAGTAGGGGGCTTGCAGGAGGCAGCCGATCAATGATTCCCTCTCATCATTGATATTTCTCTCTCTCATCCCTCTCCTTTCCTCTCTGAAATCTATTTTAAAAAATGTTTAAAAAAAAGATATACTTCAGAGTAAGAGTGGAAAATATGGGCTTCTGTGACATTGAAGCTAAGCTCTGAATCACCTCAGTCCCTCACTGGATTAAGGTGATTCAAGATTCCCAGCAGCTTGCCAGAGCAATCAGATCTTCTCTGGAGAAAAATGAAAATCCTAGGCCTCACATATTTTTTGAAATTTTTTATATACAATGTTGGCACTCAATAATAACTAGCGCATACAAGGAGACAAGGTATAATAGACAAAAGAAATAATAGACAACAGAAAAAGATCTTCGGCAGATCCAGATATAAAATCAGCTGCACACTTTACCATGAACGTGTTTAATATACTGGTAGTGCTCTACCATGATTCTGTTTGCTAGGTGGATTTGCTCATTCCAACTCTACTCCAACCCCTTCCCCATTCCCACCCCCATCCCCATCCCCATCCCCATCCCCATCCCCAAGTATTAACTCCTACCATTGCCAGGAGAACTGTCCTCAGTTGATGGGGTCGTCTCTCCTGAAATCCCTAGGAGGTTAGCATGTACCGCCCCCCCCACCGAAGGCATAACTGACTAATCCAGGAGTATTTAAGTCATACCCACAATCCTAGCCTCAAGGACAGTTGTGTGCTCCAGAGCTTCATCCTACTGCACCAGGGTAAGGACTTCAGCCACATAAACACCTTGAACTTCTCCCCATGCACCATTCTGCTTCTCTTACAAAATTTGAAACCAGACGACCAATGGGTCTGTGGTGCCTGCCACTACTTGAGCCAATTAAGCAGAGACAGGGTTGAGTCATATATAAGTGTTTATTCCAATAATGCTGGCAGTATAGGAGAGCACAGTTTTTGATAGATCCACAAAAACCTTCTCTGCATCTCCCCGTAAGCCAGCCGCTTATATTCAGTAGAAGGACAAAGATTACATGGGAAAGTAGAAATGACAGGCATGGGGAAGTAGGCACGGTATAATATCATTACAGGTTCTAAGTCATGCAGGCTGGGGGGAAAGGGGTGGCACACAAAGCACTCCGGGACCAGATTACAGGCAATAGGGGTTTGGGATTATAAAGAGTGGGTGCCCCTGGGACTAGATTGTTTCAGCCATGAGGTTGTAAATCTTTCCATTGCAGTGGGATGTTAGCTCCCATGTCCCAGGGCATGCAACTCAGCCAGGTTAGAATGTGCTTTTTCTAATCAGAACGTTCTAGAACCATCATGGTTAACAGAGCATGATTCATATTTCTTTTTTCTTTTTCCTGTTTTTTTTTTCTTTAAGAGAAATTAACTGAGTCATGCAAGAGCTGGAGAAGATTCTGTTTCTTATTTCTTATAATTGTAGCTAGTCCCCAATATTCCATTTCTGCCCCTAACAATAGCAGTTTCGTAAGAATTCCAAGCCCAGGCTCTGCTTCTAGGAAACCTAGAATGTTTAAGATTGAGAAATTCATAAAAAAATTAAAAACCATAAATGAAAATCAAACGTAAATTCTAAAGCTGCCCAATAAATTTAAGGACTTAGTGGATGGATTTTATAGCAGACAGAACACAGCTGAAATGTGAAGAAACTGCCTAGAATTAAGTACAGAGAGTTAAAAGGATCGAAAATAAAAGAAACAGTGTAAGAGACATAGGGGATATAATGTTAATATTTAACTTGTGTACTTGAAACCCAGAGCAGGAGAAGAGAAAGAATTGGACAGAGCAATATTTGAAAATCTAATATAAAACATTTCCAAAACTAATGAAAGACACCAGGCCAGAGTTTCAAGAAGCCCAACGAATGCCGTACAGGGTCAGGAGGAAGAAAATCGCTCCAAAGCAACAAGGCTAACTTCATAATAGAGACAATGGCAAGCCAGCAGACACCATGACCTCCCTTTAAATGCTGAGAGAAAGTGCTTAACGTAGCACATGATGTGCAGCCTTCATCTTCGTTTCCGGTCGCAAGACATTTCAGACAGATAGAAGTCAGGTGAGTGGTTGCCTCAAGCAGGGAGGAAGGAGAGGTTGGGCAGAGGCGGGTGAGGACTTCTTGGAGAAAGTCGTGTTTGCTGTATAATGGTATTTACTTTATAATATTTTATTTTGCTGTGTAAATTTTTGTGTATTTGAAACCAAAATGTGGATATCCGAGTCCGAGTTCATTGTCTCGCTGAAATCGAAGAATGAAGTTGCAGACAAAAACAGTGGGAGCAAAATTCATTGAATGCCTCCAAGCCAATTAAAGTCTAATAGTCCACGTGTAGCCATAAGCCATATGGGCACGGGGATGTGCTCCCTCTCAACAGGAACTCCAGATACCCATTGTGCTCAATGACTGGGAAGGGGAGAGAGGAAGCCACTTGGCTTTTTTTATGTATATGCTTGTTAGCTCCTGAGTGGTTACCTGCAAGCTGCCAGTCTAAGCAATATCCATACGTTTTGAAGTTCATTCCTCTCCCACGCACCCTTCCTTTCCCACCTAGTTGGGGTGTCTTAGTAACTCCGCCTCGTTGGGGTTTTGGATCTTCCTTTCCCTTCCTGTGGTCCTGCTCCTACCTACCTACCTTTTTTTGTTTGTTTGTTTCATATTCATAATGTATATTTCACAAAGACATTAAAAATTTTACTCACTTTTTTGTTAATCCTCACCCGAGGATATTTTTTCCATTAGAGAGAGTGGGCAGGAGGGGGAGAAACATCTATGTGAGTGAGACACATGGATTGCTTGCCTGTCACACACACCCAAGCAGACCGGGGATTGGGCTGCAATTGCTGTATGTGCCCTTAACCAGGATTCAAATCTGAGACCTTTCAATCCAAAGGCCAACACTCTAACCATTGAGCCCCCGACTCGGGCTGGCTGTACTCATTTTTTTAAGGTAAAAATATTCCACTTACAAATGCTCTTCTAAAGCAGATGAGCCTCTGTACTCAATGAAGAACAGTGACTTTTTCAAATAGTGTATGTAGTGATGATTAAGAAAAGGTTTGCAATATTGTGATTTGTAATAAATATATATTTGGTCATTCAGATAACCCCAAATATATTTTTCTTATGTTTGGTCTTCATCCACAGTTCCTGACTCACAATACTAATTTCCTGAATGATAAGAGCAATGGGAGCTTTTTTTGTGATAATATTTGGTCTTTTGATCTCAATTCCTGAAAACTGCTTCAGAGCCATAAAGGTGAAATGGGTGTCTTGTTATTCAAATCAAGCCTCTTTCTGCCACCGCTGGGTTTATGTTAATACGATGATTTTGGGAAAGCACCTGAAGATGGGGTTGTCAGGGGAACCAATCCAGAATAGAGGGTTGGAACTTTCAGTCCCACCCTCTGTTTTCCAAGGAAGGAAAATTGGCTGGAGGTTAAACCAATTATCAATAGCCAATGAGTTAATCAGAGAGACCTGTGTAATGAAACAGCCATAAAACCTCAGAAAGGAGGGTGTTTGTCTACAGAACCTGCCCCCAAACTCCAGGAGAACAGACGTTCTTCTACTCAGGACATTGCCCGTGTCTTCATCCCCTAGTTGGTTCGTATCCCTCAACATCCTCTGTAACAAACTGGTGACCCAGTGAGTGAACTGGTTTCCTGAGCCACGCTAGCAGATTACTCGAACCCTAGAAGGGGTTGTGGAAATCTCTGGTTTATAGTTAGTCGCTCAGAAGTACAGGTAATAACCGCAACTTGGAGTTGGCACCTGAAGTTTGAGGAGGGATTCATGGGAACTTCCAGTCTGCACTGGTGAGTCGTGATTAGCGTCTGAATCACAGAGCAGTTTTGAAGGACTGAGCACCTAAGCTGTAGAATTTGCTGTCTTTGGTAGATAATGTCAGAATTGAATGGAAAGGTAGGACACCTGGCTGGTGTTGGAGAATTGTGTGTCCCTGGTGTGGGGAAACTATACCCCCACATTGGAATTGGTTCCAGAACCCTTAGGTTTAATTTTAAAACTAAAACTTAACATTTTAAAATTGAGATTTCTTTTAGGAATTGTATAATCTTTTAAAAATGTGAAGTTTTGTTGATGCTGGGCTGGCATTTTGAATGGCAAACAGTTGAGGCTGAGTTGTGGCATATGATACACACATAGGCACTATGCCAATTCCACGTCATTAATTTATCTGGTCTTATGGGAATTTAAATATGTGGCCCCCATTTAAACATTTGGAAAAAACTCTTGGGTTCCCCTGTGGAATTCTGCTTCTACAGGTTAAATACCCTTGGTTTTTTATATACCCTGGTTCTTATCACTTCTGTGGACCTCTTTTAACTTACCAGTGTTCCCTTTTAGAACATATTATCTGGCTATTACAAAATGGGGTATTTACAGACAGCATATTTTGAGAAATGCAATTTAAGATACCCTTTGCAGCTTTTAAAAGGAGAGAAACATGCTTATGGGTAATTAACAATAGCTCTCAGGGCTTTTATCATTAGAGGCCTTATTAAACCAGCCCTTCCCCATTTATGCTTAACTGAAAGCAGTTGTTTGAACTTAAATACAAGGAATCATATTTACCCTTCTTGAATTTCATTTTCTTAATAGTGGATTCTTTTCATATCTCTGGCTCTCTGTCTTCATTCCAGCTGGATGGATATATATATATATAATTTTTTAAAAACATTGTACAAGTATACTTTTTACTACATGGAGGTGGAATAATACATTTGTGTGTGTTTCTTAAAATACATTTTTATTTATTTCATAGAGGAAAGAAGAGGGAGAGAGAGAGATAGAAACATCCCTGATGAGAGACAATCAAGGATCAGCTGCCTCTTGCAAGTCCCCCACTGGGGATTGAGCCCACAACCAAGGCATGTGCCCTTGACCGGAATCGAACTTTTCTTTTTTTGACCTGGTATTATTTAGGAACAATTTCTTAAATCTATGAGGCGTATTGTTTTCAAGTGTTTTGGTGGTGGTGTTTTTTTGTTTGTATTTTATGCCCTGGATTACTGGGGATTCCGCCTTCCTGGGGAATAGCTGCAGTCCCCATCGCCAGTGGGGTTCAGATTTTGTTTTCCCAGTTGCTGGCCCGTGGGTCATGGGATTAAGCCAGTGGGCATCCTTTATGGTCTGAACTATGATGGTATCTGATTATCTGGGACCTCCAACTTTATTAATGACTAGGGGCCCTGTGCACAAAAATTTGTGCATTTGGGGTGTCCCTCAGTCTGGCCTGTGCCCTCTCCCAGTCTGGGACCCCTCAGGGAATGTCCACCTGCTAGTATGCCTTGTCAGCCTGGGTGAGGGGCTAATGGCTATTTGCAGGCTGGCCAAGCCCCCCAGTGTGGACCCTCACCCCATTTGGGTGTGGCAAGCCTGGATGATGGGCTGAGGGCTGTTTTCAGGCTGCCCACAGTCCCTTCATGTTTTGGGTCCCTACTGGGGTGCCTGGGCAGCCTGGGTGAGGAGCTGAGGGCCATTTTCATACTTTCAGGCTTCCCACAGCTCCCATTGACCCAAGGTCCCAGGAAGGCTGGCTGGAATCAAGTTTCTGGGGTTTATTTATCTTCTATAATTGAAACACTGTTGCTTTGAGCCAAGGCCTAGGCAGGTAAGGAAGCCTCCTGTTTGTTTCAGCTCAGTGGCTTCTCTAATTGAAACATTGTTACTGTGAGCAGAGGCTCAGTCAGCCTAGGCAGCCAGTTGCAACAGAAACCTACTGTTTACTCCAGCTTTGTGGCTGCCAGCTGCCATCTTGGCTGGGTTAATTTGCATATAGCCACTCTGATTGACTGGTGGCCGAGGCTTTGGTGGGCATGGCTTAGGAGTCTGGGAGAGGTGGTTAATTTGCATATTACTCTTTTATTAGATTAGATTAATGAAAACATTCTTGGTAAATGCTTTCACTCTGGTCCCTCATGCGTAAGTCTGAGAATTTCACCTCTAGCCATAGAATATTTTGTTAAAGGATTTAGAGTCGACTTGTTCCATTTATAAGGTTTTGCAAGTGGGTAATTTGCGTAATAGGCATTTCTCAGGCTCCTCCAAAATCACACTCTGATTCTCCCTCACTACCATGGAAAGGGGCGGACCTGTGAATGGGTCGTGGCCACTGGGCAGGGTCATATCCCTTCCACTTATCTAGACACCAAAGCCTGGCACCCCCACCCTGTCCTTCAGGCCTTTCGCCCACTGGAGAGTGAGGGCTCACAGAGGCATGGCGCGCCGGGAGGGCGGGGCTCAGCGTGATTGGCAGGCAGACGGGTGGAGAGCCGCGGTGTGCGGAGAGCAGGGATGCTCAAACGAGAATAAAAAAGGTAAAACCCAGAAGCAAGACGATTGCTCCTGGGAACTCTCGTGGGGTCTTCCCACCAGGGGAAATCCTTTAATGCTCACAAGTGCGACGGCCACCCCCAGGGGCAATACCCTCGCCGCAAAGACTGGTCCTGGGGTAAGGGGTGTCTGCGGTGAGAGGATGGAGGGGGTGTGCATGCAAAACGTGGGTGGACCCGCAAGGGTGCGCGCAAGGAGGGTGGTCTTGCAGGAAAGTTGCCCGAAGCAGATGGAAATGAGGGTCCCTGGACCACCCCGCCCCCTCGCCTCCCTCAGGCCAACCCAGGCCTGGGGGCCCAGCCTATGGAGCGGTGCCGGAGGTGCGGGAGCGGGCACCGTGTGGGAACCGGCGCCGGAATGCACCGCAGGGCACCGCGGGCAGCCATGGGGGTAGGGAGACGTGACAGGCCCTCTGGGCGGGCGATGGGCCGCCCTGCGGTTGTTACCCGGATCTTGGCCGGATCAATCCCCTGACATTCGGGCCGGTATCTGGAGCTGCCTGGCCGGCACTTCCATATCGTTGTTCCTTCCTAGCTGAGCGTCCAGGGAAGGGAAGGGGCCGCGATGCCCCGGGTGACTTTTAAGAGGTTGGCGGCGCTCAGCATCGTGCTGGCGGTGCCGGTTGGGAGGTTCGTTGCCGGTTCTCCCTCGGGTGATGGGACCTGCAAGACTGCCCAGGGAGTGGCTGCGGCCAGGAGGGGGTGGGCCAGCGCTCGCTGTTGCCCCTCCGCACGACCAAACCGAATGGGTTATCGGCCGGGTGTAGAAAAGCTCCTTCAGTGCTGCAGGTCCCAGAGCACACCGCCAGGAGGCGCTGGGCTGGGTCCAGTGGAACCGGCACCGCGAGCAGCCCCGAGAACTCGCATCCAGGCGCGCGCCCCAAGGAGGGCCGCCAGGACCGCGGAGCAGCGTGCGACGCGCTTTTGCGTTGGCCACGAATTGAGCCGAGCCAATGCCTTCTCCCCAAGTTGGATATTTGGAGGTGCGCTGACGCTGCCGAAGGTCAACTGACGGCAAAGATCCATTGACCAGCAATTCTCGCACCCGAATGGGCTCACACCTGGTCCCCTCTGGTCTGGTCCGCGGCAACTGCAGGACTTGATGAAGACAGAATCCCTTATGGATCCAGTAACTGTAGAGGTCTCTGTCGCTCTCCTCCCAAGGCGTGCGGGAGGAAAAGGACTCCTCCAAGGAGCTTTGGGGTAAGAGCAGCTCTGTGAACCCAGGGGTCAGTCACAACAGGGTTGGGAGAGAAACTGAAGGCGTAGGGGCTGGGAGCTGGAGCTGGAGCAGGAGCAGCGGGGACCGTGCGCTGGGCGGCGTGCGCAGGGTCCCACCAGGCTTGGCTGTAGCTGGAGGCGCTGGGCTGTGTGCAGGAGGGGGGTTGCAGACTCCTGGGGCTGCCGGGCAGCACAGGGCTGGCGGGAAACACTGCCTCCTCAGGGAACAGGTATGGCGGGGAGTGCAGGGTCCTGGAACGCAGGGAACGCAGGGCCCGCTGGCGAGGGCTCCGACACACGTCCTGGGGTGCAGCACGGGCTCCCCGACCATGGTTCTGTTACAGAGAACCGGACTAATCAAACAATGCAGAAGAGTTTGGAGTTACACTTTATTCACCGCGGTGGGCTTAGAGAAAATGAATTCAAATTCTAAGCAAGCCTACAAGCAGAACTTCTCTTTTCATTAAGGAGCCAGTCCTCTGTGCAGTTAGTGGCTATCTCGCTGCTAGCCTTGAAAACTATACAATTCTATCCAATTAAAAAATGCACCTGGCATGGCATTGAGAGTATGGGCGTATCTAGTCTCTGGCCTACAAGGTCAGACAGCTAAGTTTATTGTCCTCATTATTCGAGCAGACTAAGGCAGGCTAGAGAGCAAAGTTATTTTTTTAGAATAAGAGGAACAGCAGAGAATTCCAAACAGCAGTTTTTACAAAACAGGCGTTTGCCTTTTCAGTTCCAGGCACGCTCTTAACAGGCTTTAGGGATCGACCAGATAACCGCATCCTTTCCTCGTTCCTCCCCCCCCTCCCGCCCCACCCCTCTTTCTTTGGTGGCGATGGAGTCCTGTGGGGTCTCTGGTGGCCGTGACAGCTCCTAGGAGGCCGGTGTGATGTGTACACGGACGCACCCGTCACCGGGAACCGTCAGTGTTTTGTCTGGAGGTGGCATTTTTTAGCACAAGATAAGTGTGGACGTGCCGTCCAAGGGTGGTTTGGACGACGGGGGTCCTGGTCAAGGTACAGTCCGGGATTGGGGGCTCGATCCCTGGTGGGGGGTGTGCAGGGGGCGGCCGATCAATGATTCTCTCTCATCATTTATATTTAGCTTCCTCCCAAGCCTGACTCCCTGTCCTGGCCGAGCAAAGCCCCGGGCCGGCTGTTGTGCGTTTTGGGCCCCGTGAACCGAGCTTCCCCGCCTGAGGAGGGGTTTCCCTGGCGCGCGGCCAACGCGCAGGCGGTGCCGCTGTCATTGCCGCTGTCGTTGCCGCCTTCCTGGCGGCCGCGGCGTGGTTGCCGCCACTGCGCAGGAATGTGACCTCGCGCTCTCCGGCCGAGGGACGGACATTCCTGGCAAATGAGACCACGCGTCGCGCTCTGCCTGTGGCCCCTCTCCGCTCCCCCGTGTCCGGTGGCGCTGCGCGGACGGAAGGGGTGCGGAACCCAGTCCAAGCTCGGCCTCACGCCCATGGTCTGCTGACGCAGCGGACACTCCGCTCGCCTCCAAGCGGGCGGCCCTCCATGGGCTTCGCACGCATCCCCTCGGGCGCTGTTTTCATCTTGGCTCCTAGACTCTAGGACCTAGGGGCTCCGGGTCTTTCCTCGGGTGCCCGGAGCCCAGCTGATGGCGTCCTTTCTGTTCCTGGTGCCAGTCGCAGGAGCCCGAGGAATCGGGAATGCGGCCTTGCACGCAGGATCCCGGGGAATCGGGAATGCGGCGGGACAGGGGAGGCGCGCCTGGCGTGAGCGGGGCCTGTCCTGAGCAATCGTGATGGGACCGAGTCTGCGATGCCAGGGGCTAACCGTGAGTTCCTCCCCTCTACATGCTGTTATTCTCTCTCCGCTGCTAACAGCTCCACACTAACTCTAACTCTTCACTTCTCAGCATAAAAGCCACTTGCCTCTGGGAAACTGTTCATTGTCTTCCACATGCCATTCCTCTAGATCTACTCACATTACCTGGCAACTGTAATAAAAACATTCATCTCTTCCATGAGATGATGCAATCTAAAGAAAGGAAATTTCTGACTATTTAAGCAACAGCCACAATTTCCAGTATTCTTGTAAAAAGTAAAAAAAGCGAATAGCACCAGCAAAATGAGTGAGACTAGCAGGAAATCATGAGATAACTTAAAAAGGTAGGTTTTTTTAATGGAGAAAAATGTGTTAGCACTGCAAGATTATTTCTACAAGCAGTTATAAAGTAATATCAAATTCATAGTATTTAATAGAAAGACGTGCTTCTTTTAAGAAAACACAAATATACACGAAACCCAATACAAAATTTTAATAAAATAGAAAGTAAGGAAATTTTAT
The DNA here is from genome assembly GCA_004026665.1 of Murina feae. Lineage (NCBI taxonomy): Eukaryota > Metazoa > Chordata > Mammalia > Chiroptera > Vespertilionidae > Murina > Murina feae. The sequence continues at coordinate 11,061 of PVJC01043120.1, forward strand.
TGTCTCATTATACATACATGCTACATGTGAATTTACACAAATATATGTACTTTGCAATAGCAGGGATACAGATGCAAAATGCATTCTGGAGGAAGAGAAGCACACGATATATATTACAAGTGCAAACTCAATAAATTAGTTAAAATTTTATTAAGAATGTGGGAGCAGTTTACAGATGATGTGGCGATGGTAGCAAAAGTGGCATAAGGCACTCAGCACTCACCATGTCTAATAAATAAAGCTTAGTGATTCATTAAAAATTATGATACTCTACAGGATCAAAACATCCAACAGTTCCGCCGATTTTAAATTGACATCTTTCAGGTAAGCCAACAATTCTATTCTAGGTAGGCAAGAAATTGCCTGCTGACATTTTTTAAAAGGAATTACCTTGGAAAATTAATGATTTTGATGTCTACAAAAGCTGAACGGGTCAAAAATATAATATGGTCTCCATGAATAATAAGAAATATTAGTCTGCCATCTTATTCTGCTCTTAATATCTTCAAAATTTTATCACAGCTAGGGTACAAGTCTGGACCCTAACAGAAACTAACAAGCTTATAACATTGTTAATATGTTCCATTTTCTTTGCAGTTATCTTATTAATAATGTGCAGTGTGTTTTTGCATGAAACAATTTACTAAAATATTTAGATGTTATATAAAAATTACATAAGTATTCCCACCATTTACTTCATATCTCAGAAGTTCTACTTGCATTGAGCTCTAGAAGTTTTGAGTAGTCATAGATCATTTCTCTCATGTAATCTTGAGGCAAAAGGAAATTAATAGAAAGATAAACATTAGTTTTACAGTAACTGAACACATGGCACCTAAGATATAAAAATTAGTACATATTCCAATTACCTCTGCAATGTATGTGTCTTCCAGCGTTCACACTCTTTTGTTCTTTATCTTTGACAGGATAGTCTTGTTTTATTTTTTTATATTAAGGCAAAAGACACACCTTTCCCGTGGTTCTAATTAGTCTCATTTTTCTAAGAAAAGAGAAAATAATGCTCCTTTTCATAAAAGGTTAATATCAATACTAGGAAAACGTTTTTTCTTTTGAAAATATGTGTTGAGATTATATTAACTGAATGTTTAAAAATACTAATCCTGAGCAAGAGTAAAAATGATAACAGTTTTGACTAAAGAATAAAATTCCTTCATTGTTAAACCTAAACAGCTTTAAAATTCGACCATGGAATATAAAGTCAAAAAGGCTAGAATTCAGACTTCTGATTTCCACGCCAAAGCTGAATACTAAGAACAGAAATATAACACACAACAGTAAATAACACACAACAGTAAAAAGCATCAGAAATTGATGCGTGTGGATTTTGTTAAATATAATGAAGGTCACTCAGTCCTTGGTGGGTAAGTCCAACTGGGTGAACAGCACTCAACAGTGTATGGCACTGAACAGATCCCTTGGAAAGGAGACACTGAGTTCCTTTTTAAATAGGCACAGACTTTCCCCCCAACAAAACATTCAAACACATAAAGAACACATTTGGAAATACCGTATGAATCCGATTTTCCTGAAAGCAAGAAGTTCTGGCCACTTTGGAAACTGCAGTGAAAGCTACTTGAACTTTCAGCTCTCGGTCTCCCTCAGGAAAAGTTAGTGCTTTCCCCCCACAGAGCAGTGTCTGACCGAGTGTCCCTACACCAGTGAGGCATTAAGTAAGGGCTTGCGATGTGAGTCAGGTGCAGCCTAGCTCTAGGAATAGTTTCCTAGTTTGTGGTGAAAGTGCAAAAGAGTGGGAAACCGCAGGGATCCCCTCACAGTAAGACGGCCTGTCCACGTGGGAACGGTCAGTTCAAAGCCAGCACCGTGAACACAGGCACTGATGTCCAGCCCTCGGGCACAGCCCTTGGGATTCTTTATTACATCTCCGTTTCACTCAAGCTGTCTCTCCCTCTTCATCTGCTTCTTCGATCACCTGAATCTCATCTGCTTGCGGCAAGGAAGAATTCTCCACCTGCAGTTTATTCCCATCGGCTTTACATTTCTCTTCTTCCTCTATTATCTCCTTCCATATCTTGTGGTTTTCAGTGAGGTGATGCATTAGCTGACAAAATATTTGCCGTCTGCCTTTTCTTCTCTGTGATTCTGTGAAATTAAAAAGGACAGATATTCTAGTCATAGCAATATGATTCAGCCATTCTTTCAATAAATACCTGAGTGCCTATCATATTCCAGGTGCTATCTAAGCACTGGCATTATAGTAATAAACAATATGATTGAACGAAGAGGTCACTGGTTCGATTCCCAGTCAGGGCACATGCCCAGGTTATGGCTTGATCCCCAGTAGGGGCTGTGCAGGATGCTGCCGATCCGTGTTTTCTCTCCCATCTATGTTTCTATCTCTCTACCCCCCACCTTCGTCTCTCTCTAAAAATCAATTTAAAAAATGTAACAATACATACTTTTAAAAATAAAGCAGAAAATGAGATTATGGAAGTGTGTGTGTGTGTAGGGGGAAGATGGCACTGAAATATCAAATGATAAAACCAACCTTTTTAGGATTTTTTAATACATTAAACATCAAAATTTTGGTGAGTAGCCCTGGCTAGGTGGCTCAGTTGGTTGAGCATTGTCCTGTACACCCCCCCAACCCCCCTCCCCCAAAAAAGGTTGCAAGTTTGATTCCTAGTCTGGGTGCTCTCGCACGCGCGTTCTCTCTCTCTCTCTCTCTCTCTCTCTCTCTCTCTCTCTCAAAATCAATGAGAACATATCCTAAGGTGAGGGTTAAAAAAATTGGGGTGAGTATAAACTTTCAGAAGCCAGCCAACTTCCCAATATGATACTCACATGGTAATGAAAAGATTACTTTTCACTATGCTAATATTAAGACAACTTTGATGAATGGGGTTCTTTGTAGTTACCTGTTCTGTATATAGCATGCTTGGAAAACAAAGTAATTAGATATTTAAATTCTACTTTAAAGAGCAAATAACTGACTTCATTTACAGATACAAAAGTAATAAATGTTTCTTTTTCGTTTTCTAGCTATACTCTTTGCTTTATATAGAAAATGGTGCCTCTACAATTTTAATAATTAAAATCTATAATGCCACAAAACTTGGTTCTCCTCTTAAGTCAGTTTTCCCAATTGCATACACACACACACACACACACACACACACACACACACACACTAGGGGCCCAGTGCATGAAATTCGTGCACGGGGGGAGGGTGGAGGTCCCTCAGCCCAGCCTGCCCCTCTCACAGTCTGGAACCCCTCAGTGGATGTCCTATGATGGTCCCAGTCTGCCAGGCGCCTTTTGTGTGTGTGTGTGTGTGTGTGTGTGTGTGTGTGACCACTGGGGGCCTGCCCCCTCCCGCATCTGAGGCTTGGAGCAGTCCTCCTGTGTGTGTCTACCTGCTGGGGGCCTGCCCCCAGGCACACCGTCGAGGCTTGGAGCAGGCACCCCCTCTATGTTGATCTCTCAGACTCTTGCCCTCCCCTGCATGTTGTTCTCTTTTTTGAGCTGTGGCCAGGGCTGGGTGCTGCCTGCCTCCCAAGCTTGCCTACTGCCCATCTTCCTCCAGCCACCAGAAAGCAGGGAAAACCCCGCCT